>CP139507.1:382781868-382803430 GCA_021014915.2 Artemisia tridentata subsp. tridentata | reverse complement strand
AGGGCCTGACTAAAAGGAATTGATCCAGATAATGCTCGTCTAATAGAAATCTCACATGCATAGAATTCATTAAACCCATCTAACCTTACCCCTAACTCCTTTTGGAAATCACAAAGATCATACAAAAATTCATAGGAATGATAGGAAACAAATCTATTGGTGAAATATAATTGTTCCTCTATTGTCAATGATCTAAATGGAATTTCATCCATCATAGTGACAAATGAAAATGGTTTTACAAACAAAGGGCACAAAGAAAAAGATAGACTAAAGAAATCCTAGAAAAATAAAATAAAAATCTCACTAGAAAGGAATCTAGTGAGTAGACCTAATAAAATAAAAATTCAACCTAAACAATAACTATTCCCCGGCAGCGGCGCCAAAAACTTGATGCGTGGTTTTGCGACCTTACAACAGGTTTTACCTCTCGAGGGATCTCAAGAGGCTTGCAATCCCCACCAGGCAGTGTACCTGACCGATGTAGTATAGTGAAGTGGCAAGTACCAGGGGATTGATCGTTCTCTAGGGGAATAGTGTCGTTAGGATTGAAAAACTACTCTAATAGGTCTAAGGGTGAGGGAAGATTCTTTTTGTATTTTTATATTTTATGGAAAGCAAGTAAAATCTCGGGTTTGAAGGAGTGGGCGGAATTAGTTGCTAGTCAACTAACCCAAATAACTACAAATGCAAATAAAATAAAATAACTGAAAATGAAAAGGTCGTGTAACTTATGTGGGGAGAAATGTGTTTACTTAGATTTCCTTACTCCCTAACTATCTTTTACCGGTTGATTAGTGTGTATTAATTGCGTGGATGACGGGTGTATTCCTTAATACCAATCGTGGGGTGGCGTACGTACTTCCCCAACTCTACAAGCTCCTACTTCACTCCTATGTCGAGCCGGCTAAGAAGCTCCTAACATGGGATCACTAGAATTCGCTCATGCATTAAATACAACCATATAAACCTAGTACGCATTGGTTCATGTTTCTTAAGACGTTCAAGCAAGTTACCGTATAGGAAGTTAGCCAGTTTTCTTAAGCCTAACATCGATAAACAATCATCCAATACAATTAATAACACATTAACAACCGATAATCAATAGTTAGGTTTCATTAGATCTAAGCAAACACAAGATAAATCTAGCCTAGCATGTTAATTAAAAGACAAGAACAAGATATAATCAAACAACACATAGACATATTGATTGATTAAATGAATACTTATCTTCAATTAAACATGGGAGATCCAAGGGTATGAAAACCCTTAAAAATGGCAGAAATTCGTCTTAGGGTTTCTCCTCACAAAGTTGCACACTAATGACAAAAACTTGCAAAACTATATATAGAACTTAGTGGCTGACGGCGTCACGTTATAGATCTTGACGCCGTCACCTCGCCGTGTCTAGGGTTCCCGGATGGTCTTCTTGACGCCGTCCCTCTTTAGTCCTCCAAAATCCGCTCTGGCCTATCAAAGCTTGACGCCGTCAGAAATGTGCTTGACGCCGTCTCTCTTTAGCTTAAACCGTGACGACCTTGATCACTTCAAAGGGTGACGCCGTCAGACTTCCTTTGTAAAACTCCCTGGCTTATCATGTGTATTTTTCATATCCACCTCTTTTGCCAAGCCATGACGCCGTCAGGAGCAATCCTTGACACCGTCAAAGGTACTTTTCCAGCCGATTTTGAGACTTTGTCGTTTTCTTCACTTTTATGCTCCAAAAACGTCCAAAATGCTTCCTTTTCCAGATTTCTTCTCCAAAGTACCTAAAATGACAAAAGGAACGATTTAGGGCAATATTTGATCAAATAAATACGATTTAGGGCTTAAATGACCCCCTAAAAGCGGTACACTTTTTGCTTCATCAATTAAGTTTAAAACCAAACATTTTGCCTGCTTTGTAATCCCTGGTCTAGTGCGTAGTCACTGTAGGTTCCTTATGTAATCAAATGAGTACTATATCATACGTCATATACCCCATATATATTGCTCATATACTATCATCTTATATAAGATCATACTTAATCGTTTACTTTTGTGATTCTTAGTGTTTATCGAGCAATTATGAGCTGACATCCTATATGGCGTATGAGTGTTAACTGTATACGCCGTATTATCAAACTCAGAAAAAATCAAGACCTTGCCTAACTTTTAAGAATACGGTGTATTCCTATATGAACATACGCTGTATATTAAGATTAACGGAAAAAGTCAAACAGAAGAATATGTCGTATCCAACATCAGTGATACGCCGTATACATGAAGATTAGCCAAAGATGTACTAAATCTGGAACTAGAAGAATATGGCATATGCAATTGCAGCCATACGCCATATAAAATGGTGGCTAAAGAGATTATCCTGGAATATTTTATGAGTGGAGCCCATGCCAAACTGGCCAATACGCCATATTGGTGAAGCTGCATACGACAAATCGGGCCTCTGACAGAAAAGTATAAATAGAGGGCTCATTCCTCCGGTTTCAACACACTACCACAACACACCACAGAGCTGAGAGAGGCAAGGAAAGTCAGGAAACATCAGGACTCGCCATGAGGGCATCTCGAGTATCCCTTAACTTTGTTAATCATTGTTTATCGTTTTGATTTCATTGTGATTTCCATTCGTATAGCTTTGATTCAATCATTGTGTATTGTTATTGAGATTATGGGATAACACCCTTAGGTGTTAGCCATGTTTATGATCATTTAGTTGTTTTGATTCATTTACTCGATTAATTGCATTTTCGTTGGATATCTTTTATGTTTATCATGCTCAATTGCGTTTGTTTACTTGCTTGAAGTGTTGTGGATATTCTCTAGATCATAGGTTATAGATATATTTATGTGATTTGTGATCTGTATCATAGTGGTAGGTACGCGTGATAATATAACTTCATGATGGTTACCATCAGAACTAGAGGCCGATCGTATCCCTAGGTTAGTCATTTCATGATTAAGGCAAGTAAGTTAGCGTGAGAACCCTTATAGATGACCATTCACGAGGGTTTAGGTAGTTTTACTTGTATGTGATTGCTAAGATAAATTATAATTGATAGTTCAACCACTTTATGCGTGCTTGGTACTTATTAACAATGTGGCCATCGTGTTAAGGGCGGATATGCATAGGGCTAGGTAACCGTTACCATCTGGCCTAGTCTACCATTGATAGGGAGTGTACTCACAAGGCCGAATCCATGCTCCTCGAGTCTCAGTTTACATTCCCTGACCCACCAACGAAAGTAGCACATTAGTCATTGCACTAGCAGATGAATCACTATAACCGGATATGATGAACATGGCTAGCACGTTCTCATATCATACGACCTCAACCTTACCTCTTATTCACTATTCACTTGCATTTCTTAGTTTTATATTTAGTTAATTAGAAATATCAAATCCGTGCCAATCTCTCAGATTGAACCCCTTGCGTTATTGGAATAGATAATTAGAATACCTTTAGTTTAGCATTAGTTCACTTACTCCTTGCGAATGGCCCGTACTTATCATTCACTAGCTACATCTGATCGGGTACATTGCCCGTAAGTGTTAATCTATTGGTTAGTCGGAAATTATAAATATTAAAACCTAATAGAAATCTTACACCTAGATAGAACACATAAGTTCCAGTATATCAAGTAAAACAAACTTATAACTAAAGAAATCTAGATAGAGAAAGATGTAAAAAGAGGAGGGAGGCAGAGAGAAGGAGGAGAGAATGAGGAGAGAACTTGGTGAAATCTATTAAGAGAAAACAAAAAGTCACACCCCTCTCCATGTGTAGGATAGGGTATTTATATGGTTTACAAGAGGATAATGGGCTTGCTCATGAACTATCTAATGGACTACAACACATTATATTACAAGACTATTACAAGGCCCAGTAACACATAATGAGGACCACTTCTATTGTTAACAATCTCCCCCCAAGGGGTGATCATTCACTCTATATAGATGATGACACTTCCAAGCCTTGATCTTTGATCTTCATTTCATGAGTCTTGTTGTGTCATAGTCTTGTTTGTCCATTTGTTCCAATCATGCTTCGTGACCTTTGTCTTGAGCTCTTCTTCTTTCGAGACTTTGTATTTTACCTTGAATCCTTTCTTTTTGCCTTTTTTTTTCATCTTCAATCTTCATTCCTTTGTCTTGATCACCATACTCATACTTTCTTCACATAGATAGCTAAAAATCTCCTCTAACTATAAACGATGACATCTTCATAAGCATAATATCTTTGAGGAGGATCTCGTAGCTCTTTTCTTGATTCCAGATGTTTGTCTTCAATCTTTAAGTATGAGTATGTGGTGATGAAGACGTTGCAGTTGTCAGTGTATATGTATATGATGGTGTCTGATCAGAAGTTGTTGTAATCGTCGGCACCTGTTCCGAATCAATAAGATTCGTTTGCAACCGTGTTGAGGATTCACTTGAGTTTATTGATTTTGTCAATTGTTCAAGATTTCTAGTTGATCCTCTAGATGCCTCATAAAGTGGTTCATTCTCTACAACTGTTTCGTATGTGCCAATTTGGTTCACGTCTTGGTTGGTAGCAATAACCTCTGGATCTATGAAGATCGTTTACAACTCTTAATAAGTATCAAGAAATTGACATGTAGGAATAAGTACCGCTCTCTCAGTATTTCCACTTGATCATTGTGAACTTCCATATTCAGGTGTATCCACTATAAGTGTTAAGAATGTAACTGATTGGTTATCATCACAGATCGTATTCAACCACTTCCGATTCATTTTGAACCGTTGTCATTTCTTGAGGTGTCTCAAGAAAATGACCCGAGGTTAGTAGGATTACGACATCATTAGGATTTCCAATCGATCTTCGTGGACTTTCCTAGATAGTTTGTTCCACTACGATTGTTAAGGATATAATGTATTGTCATTCCTTGGTGTTAGGTAACATCAACCTTCAGTTCTGTTATGACTGTTTTCAATACATTAGAAAATTCCAAGTAAAGACCTACGTTATCAGGATTCGATTTATTAAGGAATCTCCTTAGTAGGATTTCCAGCACAAAGAATATGAACGTCCCGAAGAACATTCATTCTTGCCGTTCCTGAACCGGATGCCTCAACTAAGCTTGCGACGTGTTCAAGTGAATCGTTGAAATAAACATAAATTTTTTTCTTTACGATTAGGTCCTTAACCCTCAAAATACAATTCCTGAATCACTTAGGGCCCGTTTGGTTTGTTGGTGGGTCTAGGATTTAGATTTGGATTAAGATTTTGATTTGGTTTTGATATAAGAGAGAGAAAATAATTTTATATATTAAAATATTTAAAAATAAAATTAATATGAGCTTAGATATTGTTAGGTCACAAGTTTATCACACAATATTACTAGATCTAGAGAGAGAAAGTTAGAGAGAGAAAGAGTGAAAGGTTATGCTTAAGAATAATGAAAATGAGATTAACATTAACCAACACCCTTTCCCTTCAAGGGAGGGGGTATTTATAGTTTTCTTACAAGAGTGGGGGGTTTCCCTAAAGTAAAGATAAATACAAGGACACGGCCCATGGGCCTTCTACACAGGCCGAACCTTAATAACTAACATAAAGGCCTAAGCAACCTATTACAAAATATGACCGATACTTGATAATCTATGACGTGTTCCCAACAATCTCCCCCTAAGTATTGGTCATCATGGTTGCTTGACGTCATCTTTGCTTCATTGGCTTCGACGTCTTTTGTATCTTTGTTCTTTTGTTTTTGTGTTATGTGATATGGTAACATCTTGATCTGCCTTCCGCCAACGTTCTTTAATCACGATGTCTTGATGTGTCGCGTTCGTGTACAAGTTTTAAATTTATAAGGGTGAATTACTGAACCTAGAAATAACACATACGAGCAAGTGAACTCATCCGTTATAGCAAGATTATGATGGTAAATAGGGATCGTTCGCAGGGATTTGTGAATGAATCGGATTGTAAGCTACTAAAAGTAAATTTCTTAAACAAGCAATGATGAAAATATAATAATTCAAATGATTAAAACTACACTTGCTTAGACTAATATACTACTCTCGATAAGCATGATTGTGATAACTTTTGACAACATGTTGGTTATGATAATTCGTTTAGTGAACTAATCTATTTTTTCTACAAATTAAACCTTCGTCAAGATTTTAGTTCATAAAAACAAGCATTACGTTTAACCAATCAATTCAAGATCAATTCAAGGTTCATAAGTTTGGTGTAAACTTAAACACAAAAATAGTCTTTTGTTTTATCAAATTCGCTTAGGAAATGGTCAATGCAAAAGGTAACCGATTCATAGACAAATAGGTTACAATTAATTATAAACTACTAATCTTTCAACCCTTGAAATAGTTTACAATTAATCCAATTTGATAAGCAAAAGCATTCTCATTACAATCACAATTAAGTTCCTTTGTTTAATCAAGAACAATGGGAGAAAAGCAATCATTCATAGACAAATGATTATAACTAGTTGAATTACAATAAATCTTTCGACCTTTAAAATTATTATCAACTAGTTAAACTTGATCAACAAATGTCACTATGAAACTTAATCACAATCGGATCTTAGAATCAACTTGAAATTGAATTAAAACATGTTATCACAATCATACGCAAATCAATAACCAATAAACATCATCTAAGCAAGTGCACAAAGGCACTAGCCACTCATAGCAAACATGAACATAAACTCAGAACTTTGAACATTAGAAACCATAATTGAAAGTCTTACAATGATTGGAAATAGATTACAAATGATAAGGTAATGATACCCAAAGTATTGGTGTTGACTTCTTGATGTTTTGACCTCCAAACATTGACTTCTTGAACCTCCAAAGCTTCCTGGACTTCTAAGGAAGAATTTAGGACTTTTGAGAGAGTGGTTGATAATTAGAATGATAATTGGGATTGATAGCACACTTGGCTCCTTCACAAATGATCCTATTTATACTACTCTCAAAGCCTAGGGTGATAAATGCTCCAACTTGGCCTCCAAGCAGAGTAGAATAGTCTAGAAATCATCATTAGAAGACTTTGGAATCGTTGGTATGAAGACACATGACTTAGTGATGAAGATTGGTAAAACAGCCGTCATCCAACCGATCGGTATTACATCCAACCGATCGGTTGGTCTTCAGAAATTGCCTCCATCCGATTCGGTTGCGGGCTGCATCCGATCGGATGGAGTGCTGCAGTATGCTCTTTTTGGACTTTTGTCGTTTGGGCTTGTTTCTTGTAATGGCTCATGGTTCTTCATCAAACTTGGTCTTTCTTATCTTGAGCTTGTCAACTTGAATACTTGGACCTTTATTCTTTGAAATGCTATTGGTGTGGAACTTGACACGAGAATCTTCATACCATCATAAATATTTCCTTTTTCCTCATTTTTTTTTCATCTTTTTCTTCCTTTTTCCTGTTTTTGGCTACATACACTTTGCAAACACGCTTTGGTACGATTTAGTAACAAAAACATATAAATATAACCAAATAACATATAAAAAAGTACGAATAACGCTACTAAAAACATGCATAATTTGAGCATTATCATGTCTTTACGTCTTTTCCACCATGCTCATATGTCTTTTGACTTTTGATCTTCATATTTCAAGTGGTTCTCATTTCATAAGCTTCAATCTTTGACTTGTGAAAGTTTGTTATGCTTGATCTTTGACTTTTCTTTGACTTCTTTGAACTTTTGTTATCCCTTAGTCTTCGTGAGAACTTTTCTTCGTGATATGAGCATGATGGAAGTGGTGGTGGTGAAACTCCTGGTCTCCATGATTACCTGCAATTTAAACAGTTAGCAACAAATCATCCGGTATTTACAGGTTCGGACTTCGAGATCGTCAACAGCATAGTGTGAAGACTTTCCCTAATCCTTGCCAAGGTCGTTCCTGAACCGGATGCTCCCGAAAGAGAGCTAACACAGATACACCGAAGTGTATCAACGATTCAGGTGAGCCGCTGAAGTATACCGAAGTATCACTCCACCACTGTAGACCGTTTGGAACCACCTCGAACACTAAGCATAATCCAAAAGGGATTACCGAAGTGACCTGCTGTCAGGGCTATTTGATGTTGACCCTGGCAGGATTTCCATTCAATCACTGAGAATCACAATTTTGTGAATTCCCTTATGAATGTTCTAGGCAGATTACTAAGATCTGCGTAGGACTCTTGTAATTTACAACTGGTGTTCTTATTTTTGAACAACCAGTATAGAAATGTTAAGTGTTCCTATGAGATCTTTTTTTGTATCATGTGGCTCTAGACTCGGTTAAGTGCTTATTATTTTTTAGTCGTCGGAGGCATGGAGCAGAGTGCCTCCTTTTCACTATCAACACATCTCGGAATGAGAGGTCGATAGATAATGAAGGGTTCTCCATTTGAAATGAAACAAGTGTCTTTTGAGAGACACTTGAGTGGCTAGAAGGTTTAGTGCAGTGCGTCACTGGGTCCATGACGGCTTAATCTTCAATACCGGTGTTACCGTAGTAACAACCAGTAGCATATGTATTGAACCTAGTTTCTGCCCTAAGGTTGATCATATGGAGGGCTATTTATTTTCACCCTTTTCTTTACTTTTCTTTTTCATTCTTCAACCCCTTCTTTCTCCTTTCATTTCTTTACTCCTTTTTTTTCATCATACCTAGGACTTTCTAGTTCTAAACTATTGGTATTGTCCTTGGGTAGATCCCTCCAGCTCTGGTGGATCATAGGACGGTTTGCTAACCTTAGTCACCTTATATCTCCATGACTAACCTATGTTTGCGATAAAACCAATCATTTGAAAAATCTCTCAAAGTGTTTACGAGTGTAAAACTTATATTGTTTACACTTTGAGAGTTTTGCATTTTTCAGAAATACTCCCCCTTAACATGTGCTCATAATTGTTTAAAGTAAATTTGCACATGTCGGGTAGAGTCAGCGCTTTTTAGATTTGATTTATTTTCAATGAATATGACCGTTGCGAGACACGTTTACATCATTAGATAAACTAGCTTAAAATTATTACCCGTCCAGGTCATATTCAAAGAAGAATCTCTCGAAATTGGTACACTCTACTCAGACAAGTCCTTTGCGAGACACGTTTACATCACCGGTTAAACCGGCTTGAAATTATTACCCGTCCAGGATATGTCTTTTCGATTACTGACATTTGATATTCGTCAATTCGTGGGTACATTCTTAGTTGAGTGATGAGTGTGTAAATACTCATCATTTTACACCCATATAAGACACAAAAACGACCAAAAACACCCAAATGGACCATATATTGTTACAAATATCCTTGGATTGTGTTTTATGTGTTTCAGGTACAAAAAGGATTGAAAACAAGGCAAATATGGACAAAACCGAGCGTGATATGGAAAAAAGCCGAAAGCCGATGCCGGGAAAGAAATTATTTATTCAGATAAAATTCAAGCTCGGAAAATCCCAATTGGCCCTTGGATTATTCTCATTTGGCAACTTTAGTCCCTTGGTTTAATTTTGAAGAATGGCAGATTGGACCCCTGAAGTTACAAGATTTTACAACTTTGGTCCTTGTGATTTAATCCCATTTATCCTAACTATTAACTAAACAAAACCAACCCAAATACCCCCAGCCCACCATCCGGCCATTTTTTAGCTAAACACAAGTCTGACCAAAAGTCAAAATCCTCTTCTTCTCTTTCCTTCTTTCCCAGAAAACCCGCCAAAACCATAACCTATCACCATCACTGTACCTTCCCCAACATTCTTGTCTCCCCTATTCCACTCCCCATAACCTACCAGCCACCCTACCCTTCTCACCTCTCACCCCCTCCTCCATGTCACCAATCCGTGTGACTATTTGGGCGCCAAAACAAAATTAGAGGGCTGTGATCATTCCAACTTTAAACCAAGGGCTGGGATTTGCTCCCAAGAAGCACAAGAAGCATCCTATGCTGTTTTATCTCACAAAAGAAGCACAAACGAGGAAGACCCTTAGCTTTCTTAATTTAGTATAAATAGTTAGTGATTGTAGCCTTAAAAGGCAGGTTTTATTTAGCTTAAATTTTTAAGGTACTTTGTATTTTTAGTTTACTTTAATTTCACAGCATTGTAATTCACTCTTATTTTAATTTCAATTCAGTCTTTATTTAAAAAATTCCCAAAATACTGTTACAGCTTATTTACTGCTTATTGTGTTTCTATGTGCTCATTCCTTGTCTTTATGCTTATTTAGATGTTCTAAACTTAGTGTGATAAGTCTGAGTTTGCAATTGTTTAATTTGTTCTAAAAAACCAAGAAAAGTCTAAAAACAGTCAAGATTAGTTAAGCTTATTAAGTGCTTATTGGAAGTTGAAAAGTTGTTCACTAGGTCTTGATTAAGTTGCTGAACCTTTGTTCTTAAATAATCTAGGCTTGTTCAGTTTTCTTTTGGCTTTATAATCCAAGACAGACCCATTAAGGGGTGTTTGGGTTAAGGCCCAAAGTGGGTCAAAATTGGAGTCAACTGTTCATGTGCATCCTTGTTAAGTTTGATTGTGCTTAATTCAGTCTAAATTATCAGTTTTCAGGAGTACTTTAGCTGTTTTGAAGGATACTAAAGGTTTAAGTAGAATTGCTTTTGAACTAAGGTATGTTATGATCTAAACTGCTTATTATAGGATAAGATGGTTTTAGTGCTTTATTTAGGTGTTTCTGAATCCCCTTTAGTTCAGTGAGTAGGAGTACAAGAGTTGAATTTAAGTTAATAGGATTTGGTTAGTATTAGTTTTTGTTAGCCCCCATATCAGTTCATGTCCTTCTGCAGCCAATTTGATAGATTTTTAATTCGCTCAATATTAGATGTTATAAGCTGAAATTTTGCATAGAATCAGTTGGCTGGCTTATTTATCCATGTCTATTTTTTGTTGATTTTTTAGATGTTAATTTGACTGTTTTTTAGGGGCTTGAACAAGGCCACTTTTGCCCTGCTCCAACTGCCATATCAGCAGTCCCATCTGCTTATTGGTTTTGTTCAGTGCTTATTGGTTTGTGTTGCTTAGTTGTTCCAGCTTATTCAGTGTCCTTTTAGCTTAATGTTAGTGAATTAGCTTATTTCAGTGTTAGCCTAGCTCATTTATTAGCTTATCAGTCCTTAATGCTATTTGCCTTTGTTTTCTTCATTAAGCCTAACTGTCCTCTTTTGCTAGCTTATTTCTGAGCTTGTCTTGCTTTTCAAAAATTATCGTAGTTTTGTAATTTGTTTATTTTCTTGTGCTTAAGTAGTTTGTTAAAGCAAAAAAAAAATAAAAATAAATAATAATCTCAACAAAAAGCTGAGGCCAGGATTCGAACCTAGGACCTCAAGCCTCACACAGACACAACACACCACTCACAAACCATCCGCCCTTGGGTCTTTTTCAGTTAATATTTGCACAATTTAATTCTTAAGTTACTTTTCTATTTTTAGCTTATCCGAGCTTTCTAGCTTATTCCCAGCTTATTGGGATAAGCTGGGACCTGTTGGGTATTTTTCCTATGACTGTTTTCCCATAAAGATATTTCAGAAAATTTTTCATAATTTTCAGTTTAGTTTTAGTATTTTTAATTTGTTTTTCTTTTAATTTTAGTTTTTAATTCATAATAAATTAAATATTAGTCAAAAAAATATAATTCTTTTTTTTCAAAATTTTCTTTTATTAATTAGAATTTAGGAAAATTAGATTTGTACCCGTAGAGTTAGTATTTCTTTGATTTGACGTTTTAGGCTCGGGATTTCCCGGTTTAAACGTATTTTTAGATTTTCTTTACGTTTTTAGCCTCGAGCACTTTAGATTATCGTTTTCCTTACCTTTTAAGTTGTTTTTAGTTAATGTTCACTTATTTTAGAGTAAAAACCCAAATTCCCATTATTTTCCTTATTCACGACACGTATCACGAATCGAGATCACAAATTCCATTCATCCTTCGTTGGGGAAAACGACCCGGGTTACACATACTTCACTTGTGTTTCCTAGGAAATAATTACACGTTGATTTTAACCGATCATTGAGCTCATGCGAGATTCCGTCTTTTCATTACCATATTTTAATCATATACTTATTCTCCCCCTCAAACATATTCATGATGTTTTTGGTAAAGTTTTGATTAAAATATGCTTTTTGAGGTTTACGGGAATAATTTCATGAACATTTGTGTTGTTTAAACAAAGATTTTTTGTTTCAAGTACTCCCCCTTAATAAGGGCGTACTTGTTCTTTTGAGCAGAATTTTGAAAAACTTAGAAAATTCTGGTTAAGTCTACTCAAAAGTAAGAAGCTTTCGCTCCTTAGTTTAGGATTGAGGCACTGAAGCGTACCTCAGGGTCCTTTCTTTACAAGTACGGGCAGTTGTCCACGATGGAAGAGTTGAGATTCAGAACAGAGCTTATGGAAGAAATGGTTCGGGTAATTACATTGGAAATTCATTAACTGGGCAGAGGTTTAATTCAGCATGAAGCAGTAGGAACAACACTGGTACTACACAAAGAAGGGCTGAAATTGTTGATACAGGGAATCAAGGGATAGGAAACACAATGGTCAAATGTTACAATTGCGGAGGGAAAGGTCACATAGCAAGTGCATGCCCTAAACCAAGGACCAGAGGCAGTGTGTACCATAAGGAAGCACTACTTCTTGCTCTTAAGGATGAAGCTGGGGGCACTCTTACTGAGAAGGAGCACAACTTCATGGCTAATGCTTACTCTGATGATGATATGGAAGGTCTAGAAGCCAATGCAGCCGTGATGTTGATGGCTAATATGCAAGAGATGCACATGAGTGAAACATGCCCGGTTTATGATACAGATGGCTTGTCTCAGGTACCTGATTCAACATGTTTCATACATGAAATCGTATCCCCCTCTGCATCTGCATCAGCCGAAGAGCATATTGGTCAAGATGACTCATTCTTATCTCCTCAAGTCGATGACCAAATAAACACCGTAGTTACATTTGATGAAGATCAAATTAACCCAGTTGTTACATTTGATGATCCTCTTGATGATGATAATAATGATCAACTTGAACAAGATGATCTTTTGCTTGGTCCAGATCCAGAGCTCATGACCTTGCTTTTGACCACCCAAACCAAATTACAGAAATCCCAAATTGATAAATGCAATGAGATAAATAGAAATTTAAAAGCAAAAGATGCATTGTTGACTAAGGATCTTGAGTGCTATAAACTTCAACTTTCAAACTATGAAACAAAAGAAAAACGGGAAAAAAGTTTTGAAGTTGCATTCCAACAATCTTATGTGAAAGAACAAGAGTTAGAACATCAGATACGTGAATTAACTATTTCCAAAAATGACTTGATTTCACAAAAGGAACAAGAAAGATTAGATTTTCAAAAACAAGTTGACAACCTCCACTCTGAACTTTTAAAAACAAAAACAGAGTTGTCAACTTGTCAAGATAATTTTTCTAAACACAAACAAGTATCAAGGAAACGGATTGATTCCTATCTTGAGGAAATCGTTGAGTTGGAATGTAAACTTAAAGAGTTTCAAAAAGTTGTGTATAAAACTGGTGAGTCAGTAACAACCATTCAGAAATTTACTCTAAAGCAAAATCCCCAGGGATATGGCTTTGCTATTGGGGATGACAAACCATGTTTTTTACATAAAGCACTCAAGGAAAATCCGAAGTTATACAATGCAGAACATCTGTTTGATGACTCTATTGTGCGTGTTGTGGTTCATAATTGTGAAGAAGAAATGGAACAGGACGAAGAGAGTCGATCTAAAATGAGCAATGTGAAATTTAATAAACCATATGATTACTCAAGAGTACCTCATATTAGCGACACCTTCGTACCACAATAAGATAAAACAGAACAATCATGGTTTTCAATGCATATAAATGAATCTTCTTCTGAAGTTGGCCCTGTGAACACAGTAGCACAAGTCAATGGTCATTTACCAAATTCAGGTGTAATTGCACCATTGCCAAAACAATGTCTTGGCCTTAGATATTTTAATACTTTTATGGAAGACATAAAATTTTTGGAACAAGCAATTGAACGAAATTCAGAAATAAAAGTCTCTACTTTTCTTTCTCCCTATGAAAAAGAAAAGAGAGAGGTTTTTCAAAAACAAATTTTGCCACACGTTCAACACTTGCGTCTTTGTGCTACTCATTGGGAACAGGAACTTCAATACGAGGTAGCATCCATGATGAATATTTTTTATGCAATTGAACAAACGATCTCAAAACAAAAATGTAAAAACAAAGCTTTGCAAAAAGAAGCAGATCGACTCTTATAAAATGTTCTATGTTCTGATGTTATATCTGTGTTCATGAATTCCATTTATGTGTCTTGTACTGAAATGCTTGTTGATGATCTTTCTGTTGATATTGAAATGTTGAGACTTGAAGTTGCAATTTTGAAAAGAGAAAATGAGAGATTAAGCAAAGTCAATGATGATGTGAAAAACAAACTTTCAAAAGAGATTTTTCAACTCAATCAAAAGTTGCAATGGTGTCAAACCCAAAGTCTGAATTTTGAATTGAAGTTGCAAACTCAAAAAGAATCAATGTCTCTTCAAAACAGTCACGCTTCCAAAATTCAAATTCTTGAAACAGAAAATGCTGTTTTAAAATCTCAACTCTTTGAACATGAAAAGAACATTGATGAAGTTTGTCAGAATAGGAATGACACTATTCGCTTAAACCGAGAATTGGATTCTAAAATTCAAGAAAAGAATCACATCATCGTTGAGCTAAAAGAGAAAATTAAATTACTTGAAAAAGGGAAATCTGTCCACACAAATGTGATTGCACCAGGCATGTATAAAGTGGATAAAACACCTAGGAAAGCATCCCCTCCGACCACTAATGTGAATGCTTCGACTTCTACAGGAATAGTCACCCCTCACAACGTTAGCAAATCTGAGCCCAAAAGAAACAAAAAGAAGACTACTAGTATCTGGTAACGTAAGAGCGACACACTAAAGGACAAAGAAGTAGAATACCACATTAGGAATGAGAATAAAAAGCATGTTGTGTCTGATGTAGAATCAAACTTGAAAACTTGTATTTCTAATCATGATGTAACAAATGCTAATATTCTGAATGCTTTGAATGTGTTGAATGTTTTGAAAGTTGATGCTTCTTGTGTGTTTTGTCAAAATAGCATATTATCTGGTAATCATAAAAAGTGTGTGGCAAAGTCTCTTTTGTCTCGTAATCAGAAACGTACATATGACATTTCCTCTAGGCCCACTACTGCCTCTAAGTCAATCTTAGAAAAACCGCCAGGTGTAGTTTCTAAGAATGTCATAGACAAAACCATAGTTGCACCTCAAACAATCCAATCACCTAGTTCATACACTAAGAAGAAAGTTGAATCTAGTTGGACATGGCAACGCTGGCTACAGAGGAAACCTAGTTTTACTTGGTTACCTAAAGTGCTTAATACCTGTGCTACTAACCCAACGGGTTCCACCGTTATCAACTCTCCATCTGTGTTATATTCTTGTGATGCAGGTGATTCAAATCGTCATTTGGATTGTTGATAGCGGATGTTCCCTACATATGACAGGCAACCTCAAACTTCTAGTAAACTTTGTTGCAAAGTTCATAGGAACTGTCAGATTCAGGAATGATCACTTTGCCGCTATCATGAGCTATGGGGACTATGTCAACGGAAACATCGAGATTAGCCGTGTATACTACGTTGAAGGCCTTGGACATAACCTTTTCTCAGTAGGGCAATTTTGTGATGGTGATTTGGAAGTTGCATTTAGGGAGAAAACCTACTTCGTTCATGATCTACAAGGAAACGACCTCATGACAGGCAAACGCGGAACGAGTCTCTACACTATTTCCATGTCAGACATGACCGCTTCTTCTCCAATTTGTTTACTCTCCAAAGCACACTCTACAAAATCATGGCTATGGCATAAACGTTTGTCCCATTTGAATTTCAAGACAATGACAGATCTTGCTCGTCTTAAATTAGCGACGGTCTTCCAAGATTTCGGTATGCTAAAGATCACCTTTGTCCAACATGTGAACAAGGGAAGAGTACCCGTGCTCATTTTCCTCCTAAAACCGAGCACAATACGGATCATGTTCTTCAACTTCTCCATATGGATCTATGTAGCCTGATGCGTGTTCAAACAATCAACGGGAAGCACTACATATTGGTAATCGTCGATGATTTTTCTAGATGGACTTGGGTCTACTTTCTACGTACCAAAGATCAAGCCCATTCGATGATCATCACCTTTCTCACCAAAATTCAGGTTCAGCTTCGCAATACAGTAAGAAAAGTCAGAACAGATAACGAAACCGAATTTAAGAATCACACTCTTCGTGAATATTTTGAGAAAGTAGGGATTGAACACCAAACATCCATTGCACGTAGCCCAAAACAGAATGATGTTGTCGAAAGACGCAACAGGACGTTAGTGGAAGCTGTAAGGACGATGTTGATAAACGCTTAATTACCTGATTACCTGTAACACCCCCAATTTCGTAATATGCAGCGGAATTCAAATTGGGTGTTACTTCATGGCACAACAGTTGAATAGTAGAAAACGATCACAATTTAGTCGTTTTAAAAGATTTATCATTCGAATATCAGAGTTTACAAGGTAAGGTCCCAGTGGTTTCAAAGTTTATTAAATAGGTTTTCGAATGATATTTATAGCCTTCATAAGTATCCGTGCTCCTCCGTGCCATCCGTGCTCATTGTGGACCTGAGATAAATACATGCTAAAAACGTCAACACAATGGTTGGTGAGTTCGTGGAGTTTGATAGAAAATAACTTTCTTTCACTGAATTTAAAAGGTGTATAGTGATTGTCGAAGTAAATAATAGTTCTTCATGAAATAAATAACAAGTTGTGTTGTATAAAAATCCACAAGCAAATCATGTATGATCTCCAAAATCATAAGTTTCAAGTTATAAATGAAGATGAGCTACGTTGTTATACGCTCGGAATAGAATATTGAGTCAACTTTTAAATGTAACGATATACCAAGCATTTTGGGTTGTCTTTTGTAGAATTCACAATTTAGTTACATATGATAACAATTAAGGTTCAAGTACATGATTCATAATCATAACACATAGTGAAAATAATAACCTAGTGTCTGAAGTCTATCAGTGTAGAGTGGTGGTCTACTAAATACAGCTGTATCCTAATATATATGAAACATTCATATATTCATAAAGTTATATTGCCCTAAGCCTCATGACACGCAAAACGTTAACAAAGTACCGTAAAACGGAGTGTTCACCAAATTAATGACGAAAGTTTTGCCCTTATGTAATAGGTGATTTGCCAATTCCTATTTTTCTCAAATATAGTGCATCGCGACTAAATACGACTAACCATGTAGGCATTCCATCCAAGTATTTAGTGGGATAGGTCGTCAGCCTCTAACAGGTTTCGAAGCTGTTCACTATATTCGCGCTCACCGCAGTGATTAATGGCTCATGATCAAGGGACTTTATGGCAATAAAGTAAACTTAGACAATATAGGTTTCAAGGTTCATGAATTATGCGTAATTTTAGTTTTGGCAATTATTTCTAGTGAAATGTAGAAATATCATAATAAAGTAACAGTACATTCATTTGTTATATGAATGTATACAATAAGTCTCAGTATCATGTTACATCAAGTAGTTTAAAATGTTATCTTTCAAATTCAGTGTTTACGCTAAACCAGCAATTTGCACATATAACGAACATATATTCCTCTCAAGGGTGATTTGAACATGTAAAGCATAGTGGATGATTTTGAGTAAATCATGAGAGTTTTCAAAGTATATAAGTAACTTAAATCAGTTAAAGCATGTATCTCCCCCAAAAGAGTTATTAAAACAAGTGTTAAGAGTAGGGGCCACGACTCACCTGGAGCGTATCTGACAAGATAGAATTATTAGATCTATGGAAACGATCACGGAAACGTCTTCGATACGAAACATGAATATAAGGGAAGTCTAAGATTCTGACTTACTACTAACAGTGAGTGTGATGTGAGAAATCGTATAACGATTGGATCTGTGATATGCTTAAAATGCCTCAAGTTAAAAATATATATGATATCATCTTGATTCTTATGTTAATCGACACAAAATATTACTTTCTCAAAATATGCTGAAATGATATGCAAAGTGAAATCGTTAAATCCTAGTTAACGAGAACGTAAATAACATGTAACTAAAAATATGAAAATGCATATGAAGTGATGGGGTGAAAATGAAAATAAACTAAGAATGTCAAGTGAAATTAAATAGGTCCTTGTCCTTTTCAGATTTTATACTTTTTAGTTTAACTGCGATTGCGTTACGTCGTTAGTCCTCGGTTAAGTCCTTTGTCCATAATAGTCCAAAACTTGTCCAATAGTACAAATAAGGCTTGGAGTTACATCATTGGTTAATTTTAGTCCTTTATAAATTGTTTTCACAGCCTCAGTCTACAAGTTTCACTGTTTGGCAGTTTCAGTCCCTCAAGTTAGATCGCGTTACATTTTTAGTCCAAAAGTGGCAAAATGGTAAGGAAAATGGATGGCGAGTTTTTTCTGAGTTTTATTTAAGATAAAAGAAGCTTATTTTATCAGCTTATTCGATCAGCAACTCATTTTCTTACTAATGGGCCTGCTAACGAGATCTATTAATAAGCCCATTAGTTATTTGTAATTGTTTTTCAATATGGGTTATACGAATTGCTGTGGCCATTTTTAAAGGTCAAGTTGTGATTATTACTTCGAGTAGTCTAAGTAAAAAGGGTAGCTAGCTAGGTCGTTTAACCGGTCGTATGAAGATAAGACATGGTCGTTAAATTGAAAGTCGAGTTGTATGGTCATCTTTAAGGTGGCGTAAGGGCTGTTTTAAATGTACAAAATTTCCTAAGTGTTTCTCAGCGTGTGATATGGAATGTTTATGCGTTTTACTTGGGTCATTTTAAAGAGTGGTAACTCGAAAAGTGTAGTTTGTTACGTTGTGTAATAGGTCGTATAAAAATAAGTTAGGGTCGTTAAGTTGGTTCGTGATGTATGAAGTTATTTTGTAGCCTACTTGGGCTGTTTTTCTGCGTATAAAACACTTGACATATTTTAACCTTTTCCCAGGTTCTAGTTATATGTGAGAATTAAGTATCATGCAATGCAAGTATATAAGAAATGTGTGAGTGGTTGTTAAGTCTCCACAAGGTGAGTGTTCGACATTTTACATGGTTCACAATAAGTTTATGCATGCAATATGTTCAAAGTAGAGATGAACTATACGTTCGAAGAATTAATGCATGGTGTGTAATATCTTAAACGTGTAAATGAGGTGTGTGATGATTCTTAAACCTTCTCAGTGGTGACATGCAACACTCTTGTGGGTTTGTAAATTTTATGGTACGTACAAGTAATACACACAAAAAAATACGTTCGAATATAACGTGAAATATGCATGTGTGAGTGAGTACGTGAGACTTTTAAAGTAAAAGGGGGCATAGTCACTTACTACACCTTTGAAAAGGTGGTGATGGCTCAGTAATAACCGGATGGAACACAAAGGAAGAACAACCCACTTGCTTCGAAATCTCCCAAGCAAAACTAGCGAGGTTTTCTGGTCTTGTAGTGAAGTTGTTGTGAGTGAGAGGGAGTGAGATGTGAGTGGTGTAGAGTGGAAGAGGTGAAAGAGAGGTGGTAAAATGGCAGTGTTTTTCTAATGAAATTACAAGGGAGAGTATGCCGTTTATTAGTTAGGTTCGAACTTCATTTTAAAGTGTCTATTTCTTACTTAGGCGTTTCCTGGGTTGAGACAAAGTTACTGGACTTTTGAGGTGGCTAGTGAGAGGTGAAAGAAAGGTGAGATAAGTTGTGTGGGTGGCCAAATGGAGGGTAGAATTTATAGAAGGATTTAACACGTTTTTATTGACTTCAAAGTCTTCAAACCAATGATTGAGGGTTACTATGTTATGGCAGTGATCTAAGGGCCTTTAAGGAATGAAATCTTAGTATGAGAAGATCTTTGGACAGCTAGGACAAATGTGGATAACTTATCCTTTGGGTTTTACACTTTTATAATTTGGTTTGTATCAATACGTGGGAGCCAATTTAATTTAGCGAGCCATGACTTTCTACTGCTGTCCTAACTATTTTCTAAACATCCTATTATGTTAAAAATATCATTAGGGAGACGTAGGAACAAGCGGGTAAAGATTTGATTGAGTTTCGATAAGTTAAGTATGTCGGATGGGGTTAAAATGGGACAAACAAATCGTCCTTCAAAATCCTAGAAATACTTGTTATCTAAATCTGAAATTTGGCACGCATGAAGTCTAGTGGGTGGTGAATGGGGCGATGCAAAAATATGGGTATGTCGCGTTTAGGATTAATAAGAACGAGTCGCATTTTTGGAGATGTTTGGCTGTCGATCTTACATGAAATCACAAAGAGAAAGTAACATGGGAGTTGGGCTGGATGTGGCGTATAAGTGAGTTGGTGTTGGGCCTGAGATAGTAGAGCAGCCCAATCGGTTTGTAGCTTGGTGAAAGAAGGAAATATGTTTAGAGTAAATTTTGTGTAGTTAGTTAAATATAAATGTAATTAGTGTATAATTGTAATCAAGTTATAGGTTTAATAGTTTTAACTATAACATGTAATTTGTGTAATATAGATTTAGTGGAAATGGAGTTTTTGTGAATCACTGAGTCGCAAGGTACGTGTTGTTATTTATTATATGTTGTCCAAACGTAATTGTGGTAACGATACTAATAAGAGAAAAATTTTAATTTCCCCGTAAAAATGGGTTTTGTTAAACGGTAACTCGAGGTTATTATTAATTAACAAGGATTATCATAACGGATTTTCATGGGATCCTACAGTATCTACCCCTAAATTTTGAACTTCGTCCCGAAGTTCAGTCCGTGATAGGTGTTGAAGAATGTGGTGTTCAGGAATGAGAGTTTATGGAAGATGTTGTCGCGAGATTTCTATTTGAATATCAAAGAGGCGAGATCAACTAGATTTATTCGTACCTAGACGAAATAAATTCGAATGTTTGGTCAACAATTGAACTTATAGGCTACGAATAGTGAAAATAACGGTCGAGAGTAGGAAATATTTTACTATTAAATCAAGCAAAAATTTAGTCCGTAAAAATTGTTAATTAAACTGTGACGATAGATTAGTCTTCGTTTACTATTTACAAATGAAAGGGAAATTTTCAGGATATTATAGTACCTATCCGTTAAACCGAATCCCATCCCGGGATTCCAGCCTAAGGTGGTTGTTAGGTTTGTTTTGCTACTGAAATTACTCAGTAATAGTAAGTGGAAGTCATTGGAATGAAGATTCCCTCATGATAAGTTGTTATGAAATCGTCTGTTGAGCAACACTCTATACGAGGTGTTGGAAAGAGCATACGCATAAGCAAGGATCTGAATCCCTATTTATTTACGTAGGAGTCGAATTTATTGTGGTACGTGTGAAAATCACTATTGCCATAGTCAACATGTCTTGAGGAAAAATTTCACTTTTGAATGAAAATTGTTATTCTATCGCGTTTTGAAAATAAACATGATTCATAATTTTTGAAAATCACAAATTTATGGGGTAACCTACC
>CP139507.1:382754429-382781768 GCA_021014915.2 Artemisia tridentata subsp. tridentata | reverse complement strand
GGACTGAAATGGATCTGGAAGAACAAATTGGATGCTGATGGAACAGTTATTCGTAACAAATCTCGTCTGGTTGCTAAAGGTTTCAGTCAAGAAGAAGGAATCGAATTTGAAGAATCTTTCGCACCAGTGGCTAGACTTGTAGTTGTTAGCATGTTCCTAGCGTATGCTGCCCACAAGAACATCACCGTGTATCAAATGGACATGAAGACTGCATTCCTGAATGGACAACTCCGTGAAGAAGTGTACGTCACACAACCAGAGGGCTTCATCGATCCAGAACATCCAAACCATGTGTACAGGCTCAAGAAAGCCCTCTATGGCCTTAAACAAACCCCGAGGGCATGGTATGATAAACTGTCTGCATTCCTAATAGCTAATCATTTCACCAAAGGATCTATTGATCCTACACTATTTATACAAAAACACGGGGACGACACCTTAATTGTTCAGATTTATGTTGATGATATCATTTTTGGTTCAACACATAAAAAGTACTCAAATGCTTTCGCAAAATTAATGAAACAAAACTTTGAGATGTCTATGATGGGTGAATTTAAGTTCTTCTTAGGACTGCAAGTTCATCAATCCCCCCGTGGTATTTTTCTAAACCAGTCCAAATATGCTCTAGAAATCTTAAAGAAGCATGGCATGACAAGTTGTGACACATATAATACTCCTATATCTGCATCATCTCCAAAGATGGATGCTGATTTACATGGTACACCAATTGACCCTACCAAATACCGAAGTATGATTGGGTCACTCATGTATCTAACAGCCAGCAGACCAGATATTGTATTTGCAACATATCTTTGCTCCCGCTATCAGTCTCGACCTACTGAAAGACACGCTCTGAGGTTAAACGAATCATTCGATACATAAAGGGAACCATTCATTTGGGGATCTGGTATCCGAAGGATTCTGGCTTTGAACTAATTGCTTTTTCAGATGCTGATCATGCAGGATGCTTAGATACACGTAAAAGTACGTCTGAAGGAGTGCAGTTTCTTGGAGACAAACTTGTCTCTTGGCAGTCAAAGAAGCAAGATTGTACCTCATTATCGTCAACAGAATCTGAATTCGTAGCCATGTCAGCATGTTGTGCTCAAGTCATCTGGATGCGATCACAACTAATGGACTATGGTTACGTCTTCAACAAGATTCCGATGTACTGCGACTCCAAGAGTGCCATTGTCATCTTGTGCAACACCGTTCAACATTCGAAGTCCAAGCATATTTCACTTCGATACCATTTCATCAAGGAGCATGTGGAACAGGGTACTATTGAACTTTATTTTGTGGGTACCGAATACCAATTGGCGGATTTATTCACCAAAGCCTTGCCTCATGCAAGATTTGTGGAATTAGTTCACCAAATTGGTATGCGATGTTTGACTCCAGAGGATCTAAACAACTTTTTTAAAAATAATTAAGAGAGTCAAACATCCAAACTATCTTTGTACATATTTTATCAAAAACACAAAAAGATTTTCTTCTTATTCTAAAAAAAAAAAAAAAAAAAAAAAAAAAAAAAACCCAACAATTTTTCATCTTTTTTAAATGTGCAAAATTCAAAAAGAATCAAAATATGTTCTTGTAATTTCAAAATTAATCAATTTTAATCACGAACATATTTTGAGTGGGAGAATTTTTCTAACTTTTGCACATTTTTATCAAAATCTTCATCATTTACAAAAATCTTCATCACGAAACGTTTCCGTGATCTCTTGAACCAAAAGTTTGTCAAAATTTCAAAAGTATGTGTTAGTTCAAGGGGGAGAAATGAAAAATAACTCAAGTTTACAACAATTGGACCAAAGTTTTTAACAATTACAAATCTCAAGGGCTGGACTTGTCAACTGTCATAACTTTTCCACATAAGGACCTTGTGCTAACAGAAAAATGGGTTAAGGGACTTAAAGTGTCAAAAGACCAAAGTTAGGCCTATATAAGTACAAACTCAAGTTTTAAAACCACACTTATATTCAGAACATTTGCAAAATCCAGCCAAAAATTTCTCACACACACTCAAGATTTTGATTTTCTTCAAAACCACGATTGTAAGTGTTAAACATGTTCAGTTATGTATTATAATCACTCACATGAATTTTCATAACACCTCTGTGGCTAAATTGTGTGATTGTCAAATTAGGGTTTATGAGCTCGAATTGGGCATTTCTTGGTTGTTGGTTTTTGATCTAATTAAGTTAGTTCTAGAACATAACAACATGTCTAGGAGTGTTTTAATACTGCTTAATTGTATTGCATAACATCTGTGAATGATATTTGAGATTATTAAGGTTCATAAGGTCGAATTTTTGGCTGGTACTAAATGGTGAAGTGTTTAAGTGATTTGAGCTGTTGTTTGAGCTTGTATAAGTCCCTAAATAATGCGCCTAAAGTTCCATAACCTGAATCAAACGCTAAGTCTTAGTCGAAGAATTGTATAAGGTTGAATCAACTGTAGTGACTAATGTGTTAGGTTCTTTTGATTTTTGGGTAATAGATTATGATCAGAACATGTTTTAGATGATATTTGGTTATTGCTTGATGCTTGTAACTGTCTGTTATAGAATTTAAGAAATTATGAATTTCTTCGAGTTAGCATGCATGTCTTCGACTAAGGATGAAGATCTCCGAGAAAGGAGAGTAATGTTGATTACTTAGAAAATTTTGGTGGAATCTTTCGAGTAACAGGCTAAAACCTAGCTACATAGAAATATTTTGTAAAAATTTTCGAGTAAGCAAAATTATCCTTCAACTTAGAGAAGTTTAATAAAACTTCTTCGAGTAAGGTTATTCTCCTTACTCTTCGAGTAAGGGAATATCCTTCAACTAAGAATGTTTATTAAATTCTTCGAGTTAGTCTTCATTCTTTGAGTAACCAAGTTTTACCAGATTCTTCGAGTAACAAAATTTTATCAAATTCTTCGAGTTAGGTTGAAATTTCTTCAAGTATGATTGATGTCATGGTTCTTCGAGTTAGGAGGGTATTTAAACTTTCCAAGTACGGAAAAATGATAATCTCCGAGTTAGAGCAGATATTTTCAAATTTTTTCTGAGATCCTTCGAGTAAGGATAATATGCCAAAAATTCTCCGAGTAACACTAATTCCTTCGAGTAATCATCATTTCTTCGAGTAACTATGATTTTTGCAGACTTAGTAAATTTTTTTAAGTACAGAATACAGTTAAGTTGTAAAATGAGTTTGCTCCAATATGGTTGTTTGCTTAATGTGCTTATGTTATTCATGATCATCTTACATGTCTCACTATATGGTACATCATATCAATTAGGCATAGATCATGTAATAATGGACTTACACTAACATATATATACAACTTCCATTGTGTGTCTTTGTTGGTGTTTGTGCTACACAGGTTCATTATGTCTTAAACATCCATTGCTAGGAATGATTTGATCTCAGAAGGTGATGAAAAGAAGATTAGTGATTCCAACTCCAGAGTTGACTTGGAAAAGTTACCATGCCATCCCTCATGCCAGATAATGGTGGAAATCCTGAAGAAACATTTCTGTAGGCATGTTCTGACTAAGTCTGCCATTGTACCAAAAATCTACCTCAACCAGTTCTGGCACACACTGTTCATCAGCCAAGACAATAAGTCAATGGCAGTCACCCTTGATGACAAGAGGATCCAGTTTGATGTTCATACTCTTCGGGCTGTACTTGACCTTCCTCCAATAGTTTTTGGCACACAAACCAGATTCCTCAAAGATCCTACCTTTGATCTTATAGTCAAGACACTACAACACATTGGCTATGATGATTCGGGTGAAGAACTCACTTCACACTCAAAGGTGGATAGAAATCACATTTCTCAACCCTGGTTAACCATCTACACCATCCTGAACCACTGCATTACCGGGAAGGAAACGGGTCTCGAGCACCCCAGACTCGAACATCTAATGTTCTTTTGGGGTGTCATTAACCTCTACCATATGGATTATACCCAGTACATCTGGACGGACATGATCTATCAAGCCCGTCAGTTTGACCAAAAGAAGGGATACAAGATACCCTTCCCACGCTTCACCAAACTTCTGATTGCTCACTTCATGGAAAAACATCCAGAGATTGACAAACGTCCGAATGAGAAAGCTCATACAATACAGATGGACCATGTCCAGGGTAAGAATTCATACGACCAACACCACCAAATAAGGTCTAAGAATTCCACCCAAGTTGTTATCAGAAGCGGTAAAGGCAACTGAAGCCTATGTATGGTATGACGAAGCAGAAAAGGCAGGAACAGTTGGGATTACTGTGAAGGGTAAAGCTGCAACCAGAGGTAGAGGAAGAGGAAGAACAATCATAACAGCTTCTACAAGGACAAAGAAAGTCACCCAAGCTAAAAAGAAGAAACTAATGCTCAAAGACGAATCCTCTAAGGAAGAAGAAGAAGAGGAACTAAGTTTAAGGGAAGAAAGAAAGAAAAAGATTATGCAGATCAAGAAGGAATTGGCAAAGCATGATGAAGGACTAGGCAAAGGCAAGGGCAAATCAATTACAAGACAAGACAAACTTGATGAACCCCTTAAACCACCCATGACCAGAGAAGAGGAGATTGCACAACTCGAGAGGGCTATGAAAGAAAACCTGGCTCTGATACCACTTGTTAGGTCACAAGTTTATCACACATTACTAGATCTAGAGAGAGAAAGTTAGAGAGAGAAAGAGTGGAAGTTTATGCTTAAGAATAATGAAAATGAGATTAACATTAACCAACACCCTCTCCCTTCAAGGGAGGGGGTATTTATAGTTTTCTTACAAGAGTGGGGGGTTGCCCTAAAGTAAAGATAAATACAAGGACACGGCCCATGGGTATTCTACACAGGCCGAACCTTAATAACTAACATAAAGGCCTAAGCAACCTATTACAAAAGATGACCGATACTTGATAATCTATGACGTGTTCCCAACAGATATATTATTTTTAAATTTTGTAAAAGTTAAAAAAAAATGATATAATGAATTATAATTGGCTACAATACTTACAAGCCCCACATAATTAACTTTCTATGTCAGGAAACCAAAGAAAATGTCAGAAAAGTATCGGACCTTGGTGCCTTTTGTCAAAACCTTTCCATGAAGGTTTCAAATACTGTTACTTAACCCACAACTCGAACCAAACAATTTATATTACCCCAAATCCAATCCAAATAGTGTGACACCCCCAACGAAACGCCACCTTAGATTTCAAGTTGACACTTTTTTCTAATTAAATATAGTAATATATGATAGTTGGCTTGTTTTGGTACCTACAACTCCTACAAGCAACAATCCATTTATTTTTCTTAGGAATAGTGGACTTTACTTTTGTGTTTTAACTATTATTTGCGGGTATAATGTATGAGAACTGAGAAGTTTAGTACGAGTATGATATTTTTGTTAACACAAACACCACTATTTCAGTTTGCAAGCTATTAAAGTTAGTTATTACAGTTCATTTTAATTTTTGTAAGTTATTATAAGATTTTGGATATGATGAAACGAATTAGAAAGAACTAGGCACTTTTAATTAGAGCTTTAACGCATATAACACGACCCAACCCGACTTGTTATGCTAAAAAATATCTCAACATGGTACTGACACATTGAATTGATTTCGCCCCCCATACTTGTATTTTCTGGCTCTGTCAGTGTTGTCATGTGGCTCTGTCACATTGAATTGATTTCGCCCATTTGAAGGAGGTTCAATAAAAAATATAAGCATTATAATCAACACTGACAGAGCCAGAAAATACAAGTATGGGGGCGAAATCAATTCAATGTGTCAGTAGCATGTTGAGAAATTTGCTATATAAAAACATCAAATTTGATTGTTACATATGCGATTTTAAAGAATAATATAAGCACTATAATCAACACTTAAATGTAAAGAAAGCCTTAAGATGTTTTTATATACAAGTTTTATTGCTCGCCAACATTTTCGCAAAGTTAAAAAGTAATATGATATAAAGCATAATTTTCAGAAATGAATTGTAAAACCAAAATCCGGCAGAAAGGTAAACTAAAATACCAACATATAAATATAAGAGTAAATTGCAAAAATCGTGCTTGTGGTTTGGCCAAATTTGAGATCTAATGGTGTGGTGTTGTGATGGATAAGGGTTCTAGGAAGGATCGAAAAGATGTTGAAAAGAAATTTCACAAAATCTTTGTTAGCTTCAGCAAACACCACCCTTTGTGTGTGTGTGTGTTTATAAATCTTTTGCATGGGGTCAACATGATGAAAACGAGCACATGATGTTTGATGTGATTTAGTGTTTATGAAGATAATTACTGTATTAATCTTTTGTGTGTGTGTGTGTGTGTTTTGATAAACTTGGTAATTGGAGATTAATATGATGAAAAAGAGCACATAATATTTAATGTTTTTGTATTAAAATCTGGAAATTGTTGAAGATCTTCGAGTGTTCTTCAATCTTAACTTAGAATAAATGGATATTCAAAAGAAAAAGATGGGAGGAAGAAGACAAGGGTATATCAGTTATTTCACTTTGGCCAAGGACGGAAATGAACCTAATGTTTCCCCACAAAGAGGCCGTCTGCAATTTCCAAACCATAAGGACGAAACATACAATTTGGCCAAACCACAAAAACAATTTTTGCAATTTACTCTAAATATAATATATGTCCTATTTTTCGAGTTTTCATCGACTTTGCATTGCTGGAATTGATATGCATGCATACATATCTATTAAACCGAATCTGTGTGGTTTGGTGTGGAAGATGGAAGGAGGTGTTGGTGCTGCCATCCATCGTCCAAGTTATCCGAGACAATTTTAGTTGGTTTAGAATTCCGGTAAATCAAATAGAGAGCTATCTGTGCAGACCCTAGGATAAATCCAGTCCCATTTGGTACCTAAAAAACAAAAAAGTTTGAAGTAAATTAACAGGTGATAGTACGATAGAGATGTATAATCATGTCCAACCTACTCTAAATTCTTATTACCAACTGCAAGTGTATAGTAAAATTAACGAGTTGTCATGCTTAAATATTAACGAGTTGTGTTGTCTATTTACGAGTATAACTATTACGGTGAATTTGAACTTTAAACACTTAAATCGAAAACAAAATCTATATTATTAGATTATTTTTAACTTATTATAAAGTATAAGAGCTTTAACAAGTAACAAGAAACACTTTATAGTTATTATAAAGTCAGATTACAAGCAAAATGAGGATTAATGATTTAATCCATCCAAACGAGGCATAATCGCTTACTTTTATTGATAATTGAAGAAAATGAGAGCGATTTAGGTGTTTCTTAAGTGGTGTAAAGAGATATTTATGTTAGCATTTTAATCAAGAGAGAGAGGTTTTTGTGGATCTTTCTATTAAGATGAAACAAGAGTTTTGACCACCGTATATGTGGAAAACAAACAGCCTCATAGTCTCTTTTCAGAGTCTCTTTTCACAAGAGATTCTTGCGAGGAGACTTCACATCAAAACACGCCTTGTTCTTAAACTCCCAAATGATCCTTCGCAGACAACCGTATTCTTGCTAAATATGCTATACATATTAGACGCTAATGAATGTTAAAAAAAGGAAAAGAAAAAGTGGTTATTAAAGTAATAAACTTGATAATCGAAAGCATTACTTTTTCTTACATTTAACGAGCTGAAAATTTTCATATAAAGCGATACACTTAATCATAAGAGTAAACTTCAAAATATATTTATGTGGTTTGATAATTTTTACAGTTTACATCACTATCAATAATTGAGACATTTACATCCCTCCATCAATATACATTAGACAATATCTTAACCACATATAAGGGAGGAACCCCTTTTCATCCATTAAATGTCACCATGACATCTCTAAACTTAAATTAAGCAATACAAATACTAAAATATATTATACAAACCATTCAAACACAAAAACAAAAATTTAATAAATACAAATAAGGAAGGAGGCGGTGGTGGTATTCTTAACCACATATAAGGGAGGCCCGCCCACCGTTTGTGTATGTGATGTCATCGGTGTTGTTGGGACCGGATGCATTAAGCGAAGGAGGTGGTGGTGGTATTTGTTGGTTTTGTGGTTCCGACATTTCCGTAAAATGCAAATTTTCTGGTGTTAAAATATAGTTTTTGTCAATATAAAATGAGAGTTTTCGTGTTTTGTAATGAAAAATGTTCTAGATCTGATGAATTTACTAATCGGTGATGGAGGATAAATGTTTATGTTGTGAAAAACTTTGTGTATGTTTTGACCAAAAAATACTGAGGGTTTTTTGATAAAATAAAGTTTTCCGGTGAGAACAATTTTTTTCCGGTAAACAGAAAAAATGAGGATTGTGGCTTGTTAATATGTTGTGTATAGCACGGATGGCGTCATGTTTACGTAAGGTATGTATTGGGAGTGAGGGCCGTATATTTGGTTTCCCACGTTCGGTAAGGACCCCAAGATATGACCGAAGTCAAGAGCTGGGGTAACAGTGTCATACGACTAGTGTGTGTAAATGATGTGTGTGAAGATAAAATTTACTTGGTTCATTCCGTGGGAAGGAACTGATATTTATAGAGACGTGTTTAGGGTTTCGGGCCACCCATAAACGACATCTATGACTAAGAATGGTCTATGTGGTGGACATCCAAAGGAGAAGACTAGAATGACGCGTGGAGTGATATTCTTGGTTATGTTAGATGCATGAAATGATTCATGCACGTTGCTATGTACTAGCGTTATGTTTGGAACATTACCTCTATACGAATAAGGTAATGACACGTGCTCTGTATGTTGTAATGGTCCTAGGTTGTGATCCAGCCATGCCGCTACCTGATTAAGTTTGTCTGGCTTCAAACCTGGCCTGTGAAGTTGCTTCCCAGACGAGTTGTGATGGGTTTTGCCCTTAGTGGACCTATTTCGAGTGTATGGGCTGAAGCCCCCATACACTATCAGAAGTATACGTTCTAACTTTTTTGAGAAGGTTGTAAACTATGAAAATTGTCAAATAATAATAATTGTCAAATAATAATAATAATAATTGTCAAATAATAATAATAATAATAATAATTAAAAAAAAATTATGTATTATGGAGTTTGCTTTAATTATAAAGAAAAGTTTATAATCAAGCATAAAAGATACTGAGAATAGATGTGGGGTTTTCAATTAAAGATTTGAACTTAACAAAACAGAACAAAAAAATAAATTAAAAAGTAAAGATATAATAATCAAGCAAGTAATACACAAGTAAAGTTAAAACATTGTTAGCATATAAAAAAATATTCGAATATGCTTACTATCAAACGTAATTTATGATAAAAAAAACTATATATACGATTGATCACGCATTTAATTAAAAGATTTTTCTAATTTGTGTCATGGTGGCACAAGTTTATAACATTAAATGAGCACATTTTTTTTTTTTTAAATAATTTTGTTTCTATATAAAACATTGATAAATTTATATACCATGGTCGGGCTTCTTAATTACTTGTGTTAGACAATAGATTAGATAGCCCAAGGTTGTGGGCTTTGGCTTATCTAATCAATTGTCACAACTTGTACATAAGTTATATGTTCTAAAACTTGGGATGCCTTATATTATAAGCTAGGAATGACAACTAATTAAAGTAATTAAGAATTTAGTAAGATGGTTGATGAACTAAATTGCATTTGCAAGAAACTTGGTTTATTTTAATAATAAGTCTTATTTGACTTGAGCTTTGAAGGTTGTACAACAAGCTTAAATATTACTTGTACATAAGTTTTTATATTCTAAAACACGGGATCCTGTATTTTTGCAATACCAGTCTTGTGGTAGATGACTTATATTATAAGCAAGTCACAATTAATAAACATAAGGATTGAAGTAACATGGCTGATGAAATAATAAATTGAACTTGCAACTTGCAAGAAACGTGGTTGCTTTTAATAAAACAAGTCTGGTTTGATTAATTAAATAACACGAATAATCATATTTCGTAATTATATACAAAATGTCACTATAACAAAATAACAATCCTGATTCGGTGAACTAGTCGTTTTTTTATAATGATTTTGTATATCATCATTATCAATTGATGGGACAACCCTTAGATTCTTGTTGAGCTGCTTATCAAAAGTGGGACTCATACGAGACCTACATTATATATAAGATGTGGTCGATATAATCCAGAGTCTAGACCAGTGGCGGCACCCAACAAGAAAATTAAAATAGTGTATACTAGTTAGATTATTGAATGTAATAATTATCCATTAGTGGGATTTAGCTTTTAAATTTATCGAAAGACAAAAATTAACGACTATATTATTGGTATGTGCTACATCTCGGCCTACCCATAAGTAAAATCCTGGCTACGCCGGTGGTCTAGACCCTCTTTTTCATACACTTCGTTAAATTACAAAAGTTTTTCGAGTGCCTAGGTGTATTCAAGTGTTTAATATTCTCAATTAAATATAAGTTTATCCATCAATCGTATGTATACGCATGCATGCATGTATGTGTAAGAGTTGCGAAAAAACTTACTCCGAGGAACCAGTCCTTTACAAGAAAGGCGTAGAATGTCCAAACCCCGCCATTAAGAAACATGAAAAGCGAAAGTAGAAACGGCATGTACTCTACGCTTCTAGCCGTCACCACTAATCTCTGCATCATTAAAGAATTACGAGTAGTTAATTAATTAATCACATCATTCCAACCAACGTGACAGCCATGAGTGCACTAACTTCTCATTGTTAATTAAGTCTCTTTTTTAAAATATTCTTTTAAGTATATTGATTAAAAACCAAGAGATATCTTAATTATCAAGTACACCTAACGTACTGATCATTTTTACATAGATGAATTGCACATGGAATTTAGAATTCCAGCTGCACATGTTACTTTATATATACATATAAAAAAAAAAAAAAAAAAAAAAAGAAAAAAAAGAAAGAAAAGATTAGAGTTTTCGATTTAGAAAGGCTCCTTTAAGGAGATTTAACAATAATAGAAAAAACAATGAATCACAATTGGTTGTGTCAACTTCTTGTGGATTACGGAGTATTATATACTTCGATGACGCTAATAACTTTTATTTAATCAAAATATCTAGTTTTGTTTTGTTTTTTTTTTTGTTTTTTTTTAAACTCAAAATATCTAGTTGATTTGTTCAGTAACTTGTAGATGAGAAATCCACAAATATTATGATATTAACACGAAATAAGCAATGTGTTAGGTAGATAATTTTTTAATGGATCGCGTATCAACAAACTGTAGAACGCATTAGTATTTAATCTTACCATTCATTTTGTAATTACAGTAAAACACATGTACTACTGTAGGTCAATTATATATACCACTTCCTTGGAAGAAACCAATGATAATGTATAAGATTACTTACCATAGCAGAAAGAGGAGAAGCATACATGATGATATTAAGTGCAGCACCCATAAAACCAATCACATCAATTCTCATGTCTCCTTCGAGCCACAACTGTGTCACCAAAACTGCCCCAGCAAACAAAACTACATCAACTATCCCTGCGACGATGGCTGTTTTCGCCTAAAATCAACATCATCATATCAATCATAACATTAAATAAAAAAAAAAAAAAAAAAAAAAAAAAAAAAAAAAAAAAAAAAAAAAGTGGGTCACACGCCAAAATAGTCAAATAATAAGACATACAGTATAAATATGAACGTAGTTCATTTTGGGGTATGTGTATGACCATAAAAACTATCAGAATTTATTTCGAAAACATGTTAGGAGCTTGTTTACCCTTTGATATACGTAAAGATGTAGTTTTGGCCAGATTAGCATATTTTCGATAACTTATGCTTGAAATTTAACCCGATTAATCTTTCACTAACGAGTTAACACAAATCAGCTCATTATTTATCTATATGAACACACATATACATGCACAGATTAATTATAACTCAGTAGAAAACATAAAAGCAAATAATTAACTCACTTTTGTTCTTGGAGGTGCATAAATGAGGAACAATGAAATATAAACAATCTCTACAAGAATGCCAAAACCATTGACAGTTGCCACCAGATAACTATCTGGTCTTGTGATTCCATAATAAGTCCATAAACTTGAATTGAGCAAAGTGCAAATGTATGGAAGGCTCTTAAACTCTTCTGTTGATCCTTTGTTCACAATTCGCCAAAACGTTTTCCTGCATAGGCAAAGCACCTTGCAAGTCAATTTATGAAATGAACCATTTAGCTATGTGAGTAAGTGTAATTTTTAGTCATTAATATATGTTGTCGTTCAAAAAAAGATATGTGAGACTGTGTTTGATACTTACGCTGGGGAGAGAAACATCAAAACTGAAATGATATTACCTGAAATAAATTGCCAAAAATAAGTTAGTTTGTTTTGCATTTTGTAATCTAGCTAAGATTAAGGTTTAAGAGAATATGTGTAGCATAATTTACCGATAACACCAACGTAAATATATAAATCGTCCATCTTCAAAGATCAAGCAGAAGAGCAAAAAATGAGGAGTAAAGAAAAAGAAATGAAGGATGTGCTGTGTTGTGTTGTGTATGAACAAGTTAAGACATTTATATAATAGTTAATTTCATAAATGGTCCCTGTCGTATGTCGGATTTAGCGGGTTTAGTCTTTTTACCTTTTTTTTAACGGATCCAATCCCTGAGGTTACAACCCATAACGAGTTTGGTCCCTTGACTAATTTTTCTATTAATTTGACTGTTTGAAAGGATCAAATGACCAAACTACCCTCATATTATTATTATTATTTTTATTATTATTATTATTTATTATTATTATTATTATTATTATTATTATTATTATTATTATTATTTATTTATTTTTTTTATATAACAACACTTTCATTATTAGAATAAACAAACACAAAGTCAAAGTGTTATACATACATAAACTTTCACAGATTCACAAACACAAAATCATTTTAGAGAAAAGTCCAAAATACATCCCTGTGCTTTCCCCAAAAACCGATTTACATCCTTAAACTTTTTTTTGTAACAAAATCATCCCTCCGTTAATAAAGTTGGCACAAATACATCCCTCCGTTAGTCATATCAGTTAGTATGGACTAACGATGCAAATGATTTTCCGTTATCTCCTAACAAGAGTTAAAATAGTTGCATCGTTAGTCCTCCTTCAGTTAAAATTTTTGCATCATTAGTCCTCATTGACTATAGAGTTAAAATATTTGCATCGTTAGTCCTTCTTAAGTTAAAATTTTTGCATCGTTAGTCCTTTGTTACGTTTTCGTCCGATTTTTTACGTTTTCGTCTGTTTTTTTACGTTTTCGTCTGTTTTTTACGTTTTGGTCCCATTTTTTACGTTTTCGTCCCAATTTTTACGTTTTCGTCTGTTTTTTTACGTTTTCGTCCGATTTTTTTTCGTTTCGTCTGTTTTTTTTACGTTTTCGTCCGATTTTTTACGTTTTCATCTGTTTTTTTACGTTTTCGTCTGTTTTTTTACGTTTTGGTCCGATTTGTTACGTTTTCGTCCAATTTTTTACGTTTTCGTCTATTTTTTTACGTTTTCGTCTGTTTTTTTTACGTTTTCGTCCGATTTTTTTTGTTTTCGTCTATTTTTTTACTTTTTCGTCCGATTTTTTACGTTTTCAACTGTTTTTTTACGTTTTTGTCTGTTTTTTTACGTTTTCGTCCGATTTTTTACGTTTTCATTCGATTTTTTTTCGTTTTCGTCTGTTTTTTTACGTTTTCGTCTGATTTTTTACTTTTTCACCTACCCACCTCCACCACCACCACCCACCACCTTCACCCACCACCGCCACCACCCATCACCACCTACCACCGCCGCCACCACCCACCACCTTCACCCACCACCGCCACCAACATCCACCACCACCCATCGCCACCTACCACCGCCGCCACCACCCACCACCTTCACCCACCACCGCCACCAAAATCCACCGCCACCACCACCCATCGCCACCACCACCCATCGCCACCTACCACCGCCGCCACCACCCACCACCTTCAACCACCACCGCCACCAACATCCACTGCCGCCACCACCACCACCGTCGCCACCGCCGTCGCCACCGGCGGTGGTAGGTGGTGGTGGTGGTGGTGGCGGTGGATGTTGGTAGCGGTGGTGGGTGGTGGCGGCGGTGGTAGGTGGCGATGGCTGGTGGTGGCGATGGGTGGTGGTGGTGGTGGTGGCGGTGGTGGGTGAAGGTGGTGGGTGGTGGCGGCGGTGGTAGGTGGCGATGGGTGGTGGTGGCGATGGGTGGCGGTGGATGTTGGTGGCGGGTGAAGGTGGTGGGTGGTGGCGGCTGTGGTAGGTGGCGATGGGTGGTGGTGGCGATGGGTGGTGGTGGCGGTGGTGGGTGAAGGTGGTGGGTGGTGGCGGCGGTGGTAGGTGGCGATGGGTGGTGGTGGCGATGGGTGGTGGTGGCGGTGGTGGGTGAAGGTGGTGGGTGGTGGTGGTGGTGGTGGAGGTGGGTAGGTGAAAACGTAAAAAATCAGACGAAAACGTAAAAAAATAGACGAAAACGTAAAAAAAACAGACGAAAACGAAAAAAATCGGATGAGAACGTAAAAAAATCGGACGAAAACGTAAAAAAAACAGACAAAAACGTAAAAAAACAGATGAAAACGTAAAAAATCGGACGAAAACGTAAAAAAACAGACGAAAACGAAAAAAATCGGACGAAAACGTAAAAAAACAGACGAAAACGTAAAAAAACAGACGAAAACGTAAAAAATCGGATGAAAACGTAAAAAATCGGACGAAAACGTAAAAAAACAGACGAAAACGTAAAAAAACAGATGAAAACGTAAAAAATCGGACGAAAACGTAAAAAAAACAGACGAAAACGAAAAAAATCGGACGAAAACGTAAAAAAACAGACGAAAACGTAAAAAAAACAGACGAAAACGTAAAAAATCGGACGAAAACGTAAAAAAACAGACGAAAACGTAAAAAAACAGATGAAAACGTAAAAAATCGGACGAAAACGTAACAAAGGACTAACGATGCAAAATTTTTAACTTAAGAAGGACTAACGATGCAAATATTTTAACTCTATAGTCAATGAGGACTAACGATGCAAAAATTTTAACTGAAGGAGGACTAACGATGCAACTATTTTAACTCTTGTTAGGAGATAACGGAAAATCATTTGCATCGTTAGTCCATACTAACTGATATGACTAACGGAGGGATGTATTTGTGCCAACTTTACTAACGGAGGGATGATTTTGTTCCAAAAAAAAGTTTAAGGATGTAAATCGGTTTTTGGGGAAAGCACAGGGATGTATTTTGGACTTTTCTCATCATTTTAACTCTCATCTCTTCCAAATCCAAAACCACCACCAACCATTATCATCCCCAAATCTATACATTCTTCAAACTAACCCAACCATCCTCACCTTCAATCACATCATCTTTTCCGTCTATAAATATAAATAAAAAACACCAAATAAAAAACAACAAATTTTGGATCTTGAAATCACTACAACGAAACCCTTCACCACCTACACGAAACTCCACCATCGCTAAACAAGAACGCGAAACAACCACCACCAGATCTGGCGATTGGTGGTGGTTTTCGGTGATTGGTTGTGGTGTCCGGCATCAAAGGTGTCCGACGGTGTTGGGTGGGTGTGTTTGGTTATGAAGAATAATTGAGAATGGTGATGGTGATATGTGGTAGGTTGGGATTTATGTATATTATGTTTGACTGAGAAAAAACAGGGAACATGGAGTTGTGTTCTAAGATCTATTGTTGGTGTGTTTGATTATAAAGGGAACAAGGAGTTGGTGTTATAAAAATAAGTGGGAATAAAAAGAGTGTAAGTTTGTGAATTATTACATATGTAAGTTGCAAATTTTGTGTAAATCTGGTGGTGATGGTGTTGTTTTGAATGTGTGAAAAATAATCGAAGATGATTAGATAAAGATGAAATTTATTTTGTGTTTTTGTTGGATGAATTAGAGAAAAGGGGTCAGAGAAAGAAAAAAAATATAGATTTGTAAATGTGTTTGTGTGAGGGAAAAAGACACACTTAACGGTCAAACTAACAAAAAAGTTGGTCAAGGGACTAAACCTAATACGTGTCGCAACTACAGTGACATGATCCATTTTAAAAAATTAAGGATTAAACCTGTTAAACTTGACAGACTACAGTGACCATTTATGAAATTAACTCTTTATATAATGTTACTTTAGTATGACCCTACTTGCATTCATAATGATATTTTCTGTTTTTTATATTATTTTGTTACAGAACAGGTCCAAATTAATGGAAAGTTAAAACTCTTGGACGGTTTAAATGTTTTTTAACATAAATTATTGCCTACTATTGGAAATGTGATAGCAATTTCTTGAGTGGTTAGCATTAACTTAATAATAATTGAACGACAATACTTTTTCAGAATAAATAACTATTGCACAGTGAATTGCTTTGTCACTAGCATTTGTTACTTTACACTAGGGCCGAGCAAACAGACCGATCGACTGAGACCGGCTCGACTGAGACCGGGCCAAGACCGACCAGACCGAAGGACTAGCGGTCCAGTCTCGGTCTCGAGTTTTTCCTTATTCCGGTCTCGGTCCGGTCAGGTCTAAAAACCAACCATTTTGCCTTCTTGAACCGGACCGACCGAAGGACCGGACCGGACCGAGACTGACCGGACCGAACCGAACACATTCGTTCTCGGTCTTGGTTTTCGGGCAATTTCGGTCTCGGTCTTGGTCGATCTGATCAGCCTTACTTTACACTATTATTATAAATTATACCATATATTAAACTGGTTTGAAAAACTAGCATTGTTTCGAAACCGCCGGATTAGAGGTCGGCTTGATGGAGTGCGGAGGCTTGGGTGCTCTGTGGAGCCACGGTTCAGGCCGACACTGTTCACATGTCGAGTCGAGCCGAGCCGAGCCGAGCCGAGCCGTCAGCTTACATGGATTAAAATATTGGTTAGTGGGTACTTAAGCTGCACACAGTAATGACCACTAGTGACCTTCATTTTACCCGCTACATCAGCTTTCTCTCTCCGGCGATCTACATGCGACTTTTTGCCACATTAAGGTCGACCTTCATTTTCTTTTTCTCTCAATTTTTTTTTTACTTATAAATACTCATTAAATTCACCAATTTTTAAACACCAACTCACAACACTCTTTCACCATTTTATAAAAAAATGTCTCAAGAAAACACTCCCGGAAACAATCCCCCGACACCTGAGGAAACATTTAATCTTGGAAATACTCCCCCTTCAAACCCCGACTACGGTTCATCATCACAACAACATACACACCAATCAATGTCAATTGATTCTTCATTTCCAACGGTAGAGGAATCAGTTGATGAATATGAGATAGGTGATGAATATGGAACTGAAAGTTATGAAAATGCAGATGGATTTCTTACTAAGGAACAAGAAGAGCAACTTATTCTGGATGAAGAGGCATTAAGAGAAACATTAGAAGAACAAGCAAGGGCTGAAAAAGAGTGGGAGGAGAGAATTAGGGTTGAACAAGCTCATGATGAGTTATTCAGGTCGGAATTTGGGGAGTATTCTGATTCGGAATCAGATTAATCTAAAAGCTGAATAATTCCTCTAGCTGACTAACTTATGTATTTTAATTTCCGTATCGCAGATTGTATTTTCATTTCAATGTCGTATTCTGCTTTGATGATGTAATGAATAAAAGTTCGTATTCTACTTTGGTTCTTCGTACGCGAAAATAAATTTACATTCATTTAATTAAAAATAGACGTTACAATTCGAAATTTAAAAAGCAACACAAAAACACAATACTTCTACTTATTTTTTACATGCATCCAAACAAATTTATAATTCGTTTGTAGTTCTAATTTTCCCGCCTTTCTAAACAAAGCATTATGCATTTGGTAATCGAATTCAGATGCTTGATCCAAATAAGCGTCGATCAAAGCACGTTTCTCTTGTGGAATGTCACTGCATTCAGCATTTCCTAATATCATCTTTAGCTACACATGCATTTTCAAGTTCTACGGCTAACTTCATAAGGACTTGCTGACGAGCTTTATCCTCGTCGGTTTGTTTCTGAACATAGCTTTGATTTCATCGACGGTGTGTGGAAGCGAATAAGCCATTTAAAAAGTTGATGAAATTGTATATAAATTGTGTATAAAATGATAAGATAAATGGGGTTTGAATTTTGGTTTGAGTGAGGTATTTATAATGTAAAATGAAAGTGTTTAAATTTTAAAAGTTAAAAAGTTTTTTTTAACCAAACGGTCAAATTGAAAAGTGTAAGAATAATGTATGTTTCATTCGGTCGTGCAGACGATCTAAATCAAAAAAAATTAGTCGGTCGACTATCCTTATTGTGTGCAGCCTTAGGTGGCAGTTAATTGTGAGGATTTGCTACATGTTGTTGATGGTTTTGCACCTAAAATCATATCTGATTTCTCATTTGTTTGGTTTTTTGTACTGGAATCGAGCACATACACAAGCGGTGCAGTTAAGAAAATTAGGCACAAAATTTATTTTATGCAATTGTTATTTAGGTTTTGTAGATTTACTTGGTAATAGCTTAAATTGTTTGTGGATTTTGGGTGGAATAATGAGTGGAACGACTGGTTATGCTTGCTATATTATTAAAGTTAGCTAAAAGAGTTGAACGAGGTGTTAGGGTTTTTGTTTACCGTTTGTATTTTTTTAGTTTGAGTTAAAGTTATCAAGTTTATTTTTCTTGATTTTGCATGTAAGTTATTTTAGCAATATTAAAGGAAATCATTTATGAGAACCATTGTATATAAACGTTTGGATCTTTGTTTCTGTGATTTTCAGGTTTTGTATGGTTTGTGCTGGTAAGGTTTGGACATAATTTTTGAGTACTTAGTATTTTTACCTTGCGTGTTATTTTGTATCTTATTTCATATGATATGTATATTAATGTTTAGTTCTTCGATTATGTGATTTTTAGGTTTTGTAGATGGTTTGGGATAGCGAGCTTTGGAAAGAGGTCTTTGATATACCTTGCCTGTTATTTCATGTTTTATTTCATATGATGTTGTAATTGTTCTAATTGTCTTTTATTTTATGCATCTCAACTTCGCTTTTATGCATTTCAGGTTGCGGCTTGGAATAATAATTGCGAGGTGACCATTTTTTCGCCTTCCCTTCATTAATATAGGTTCTTCATCTATTACTAATTTATTGCTATGCTATTGTGGATTCCTTCACCTGTTTACTGAAAAAAGGTTGATGAACCATTTTGTTGCACTTTAACCAGATTTATTATGCATGGGACAATACTATTTCGAGATCATTTCGTTGCTCCGTAAGGTATTTTTTACTTCCCTTCGTGTTTCTCCATGTGCCATTTCAATTTCTTTGTAAGACTCGGTTTGGATTAAACCGAAGTTGGCTACATTTTATAGCATCTCTGTAGTTGTTTGGTGTGTGCACAAGTATGTATATATGTGTATATATATATATATATATATATATATATATATATATATATATATATATATATATATATATATATATATATATATATATATATATATATATATATATATATTAGTGTAGGAAAAACCCGACCAAAGGGTGAATTCTATCTCTAACCAAGATTGAATAAACCGAGAGGTCTAAGAATTTCAAACAAAATATAAATCCGGAAGTACTGATTTTTCCCGGGTTGTGAGATTCCGAATGAAGTGTGAATGGAACGGTGAATTTCATTTGTGATCGAATGATTTGATTAAGCGAGGAATTTTGGGATTATATCTAAAAATGTAAAGCATAAACTAAAAAGTAACTAAAAGGCATATAAAATGAATAAGCAAAGCACAAATAATCAAAAACGCAATTAAAACTAAAAAATAGGCTTTTACGGGTCTTAAAACGGGCTAAGAAAACCTAAAACTCAAAAATCTACTCTAGATGTGCAAATTTGGTTCCTAAAAGTCCTAAATGATAAAAAATAATTTTAGAAAAAAGATTTATATTTTTTTTATTTTTATTTATTTTTTATAATTAATTTTTAATAATTAAAAACACTTTTAGATTAAAAATTATAAAAAAAAACTACTAAATTAATGCGAAAATTATGAAAAATTTAAGAAAACATTCTTAAAGTTATGAAAACTATGAAAAATAAAATAAGTAACAACTTATTGGATAAGCAGTTAAAATAATAAAGAAAATAACTAAAATTGAAAGAAAGGTTAAATAAATCAAGCATCGTTGTTGGAAAAGACAAGGGCGCAGTGGTTAGAAGTGGTTTAAAGGTTTGAGATAGGTCGAGGTCTAGGGTTCGAGCCTAGGCTCACCCTGGGCTTCCCTGTCTCCCCTTTTTATTTTTTTTCATTTTTTTGAGAATTTTCTTTTTGGAACTTTTTATTAAGCTAAAAATAAAAGTCTTTTATGAAAACATAACTTTTAAAACTCAAAGGATAAGCTGGAAAAGTACTTATTAAGCAAACAGTTTATAAATGGCTTAAAAGCTAAAGCTAACTGATTCTGAACACACAAGCTTCTAAAAGCTTGTGTGTTAACTAAAATAAGCTATTAAATACTAAAAGCAAACTTAAAAAGCAAATGTAATCCTAAATAAGCAGTTCTAAACAAGAATAAGCTCAGATTGCAAAATAAGCAAATACTACGTAATACCAATTGCATAACCAAACAGCCTGATGAGCACTATTCAAGCCAAGAAATAAGCCTCTAAAGCAATAAGCTATGCCACTTAACCTCAAAACAGATAAAATACACCAACCAGAGAACTTATAAAACAAATTGCAGACTCTACAGAGCTTATATAGTGCTTAAAAATAAGCTCAAATGAATGTTGTTCAGACAAAATGCACACTGATGTAATATGTATGCAGACCTGATGTACTAGTTTTAAGGCTATCAAAAAGCAACCATTAAGTTGATAATTGAACTAAAAACCATGAAACAACATTAAGCAACAAACAAATAACTTGTAAAATGAATTATACTATATACTAAAGAGGGGAAGCATGCTTCCCCCCAAAATAAAGTCACACAAATGGCTATTAGCCATTGGTTGTAAGTCACACATGGCTACTACACATTGGTTTTGTAACTATTTCGCCCACTGTAGCGTTCTACATGGCAGCTATACATTGGGTGTGTCACTATTTTGTCTACTGTATTGCACTGTGTTTCACTGTTGTGTCCACTGTATATCTCTCTATTACACTGCCATACCCACCTTCTATACTCTTCCAGACTCAACTTCATCTTTAAAAAAAAAAAACACACACACAGGCACATCTATACTATCCGAAATTCTCGAGGGCGGTTGCTAATATTCCATTCCTTGAAAGGCGGTGAACTCACCAACATAAAACTCATCTACCACAATCCCCGTTACAAAACTACCGACGAAGGTCGACATTTTTGCAATCCATTATGACTTCAAGAAGCAGTAATCCATCAACAACAGATGTGATAGACGATTTAAAATCACAGATATATTTAGTTTATGTATTTTAAATAAAAAGATTACTAATTTTATTATTTTGTTATTATTGATTGCGTGATTGTTTGTAAAATTGGATTGTGTGTTTGGTTTAATATTGAATTTCATATCTGGGTTATTATGTGTTTTCGATTTTGTGAATTGGTTGGATTTAATTTTGGCCTTTGATTAATTTAACCTAATCTTTAAAGAATCCTGATTTTTAATTTAGGGGTTTAATGATTATGCCACTGTAATAAGATGTTGAAATAGGCTATCTAAACAACCGATGATTTACTAAATTAGTAAGAGAGGTTAAAATGATCAGATCAAGGTATATTAATGGTTGTAATAAGCTATCCAAACAACCCATACTTACAACATGTTACTGTTAATTAGCTACTTAAACAGGCTATCCAAACAGGCCTTAATATCAATAGGTGAAGGTTATTTAGGTACTTAAGTAAGATTTCCAAGCGGCCCTAATAAGGACGATTCAAGGTTAATAAGTTATTGCAATTAATAAGCACGATTTGCTAGGTGGAAAACGGTGTTTGCACTGCTATGATTTGTGTTTCTTGGTATGATCATAGCTTTGTACATATTGTTTCTGTGATGAATTGGGGATGAATTGCATGTCTTTGTTAGAATTTAGGGGTTTTGTTAATTTCATTTTTTATGATGATTTTTTTCAGGTTACCTTGCCGTTGCTGTTTGCAGCTAAAGTTTTTTTCTTTTTTTTTTTTATTTTAATTATTATGAAAGATGAGGAGTTGGAATGTGGCTGACGATGGAGAAACAATGGAAAAAAGGAGGTGTGTTTATAGGTCTTTGATGTGAGTTTTATAGATGCCCAACTGACACGACCATCTTGCAACCTTTGGTTTCCCCCTGATTTATTGTTGCATTTACCGATTTACTAATGTGTAACAAAGCCTTTTTGTATGTGCTAACTAATTTCTATTATATTTGTGCAGTATGATCAACATTACTTTGCTAGCAGGAGGAATGAAAAGGTGAAAAAGATTAGAAATGAGGGTAAGATGTATTTTTCTGTTTTAATTGACATATTTCAACTGATATCGACTACGTAGTATTATATAAACTGTAATTTATTTTAAGGTTACTTCTGTTGTATGAGCTACAAATTCAGTAAAGGGGTGTTTTGGACAACGTTTGTAAGATTGTCTTCTTTCAGATTATTGCGTTTCCAAACTGTACTTTAGTCGCAAAACTCATAATATGTTTTCGAAAAACAATGCCAAACACCCCCTAAAATGTACAGGTAAGTTTGTTTCTATGTGGCACAGATAATTTGGGTGTCATTTTCGTGCCGCACATACTTATATATTGGCGTTTTAGTTACACGTGGTTGCTTCTCATGATTGTATATGTTGAACCTTTAAATGAACGTGATCGATACTCGATAACTGATATCCGGTTTTTATAGTTCTGCAGATCATTTGAATATACCAGAAGCTGATAATCAACTAATCACCACCAATGCGACTGAAAATTTTGCAAAGTATGTTTTCTTATCATTTATTTGTTTCTTCGTTGAAATCATTTCATAATATAATCGTTATAGAGATCATGTTTTTATTGGTTCTCACCCGGTTTATGCTATTTGTAGTTATATGGATCAAAGTTGATGTTTGTGTACAGCTCTTCCGTATTTAGCTTGCGTGCCAAATAGTTTTAGCTTACCGAAGACCCGTTTTCAAAGGTGTTCATTCTTAACCCCGGGAGAGTTAACGTTGAACACGAATAGTAATAACTATGTCCCATATCTCAATAATCTTTTATTCACGTATGCATATAGCTTATGTATGTCTGGCCACTAATTGTGATCTTTTTTTCGTTGTTTTTCAGGTTCTGATGCTAAAAAATATGAACATACGAATACCAAAATGAGGCATTTTTTAATATGACAGTGCTTTTATTAAGAGCCGATGATCAATAAATGAGTAAGAGACTTATGAACGCTTTATACTTAAACTTACCTCAATTTGGGAATGTGATAATCGTAATAAATATGATTGTAATTATATTTTTGACTAATTCGTTTCTGCTTTGCAACTTATTAAGAAGTCTTCTACGTCTGGACCAGATATTGATGCATTTGGACTATTTAAAAGGTACTTTTAATAACGCCAAATTTAAATTTGTTTCACCATTTCCAGAATTGAGGATTGGGGTATTCCAGTTTGACTCTTGAATGTTTTTATCTGAGTCACAAAAATGTCCTTACCGGACTGTATGCCCTTTTGACTGGCTTTATTGACATTACTAGATCAAAGGATTTTTACCATATATTTAGCGCCTTCCAATAATAAATAACCATCTATTTTATAATATCAGCAATGGCTGAATGAGTGAGTCGGGTGGTGCGTAAAACCAGATGATTTTCAGTATAAGCCATGTTCAGTTTAACAACATTTTTGTCAAAAATAATTTAATTTGTATATAACTGACGCATGTCATATATGATTGCAACAGTTAACTTATGATCTAAAGAAGACCGAGGATTACTGGACTGATGTTGAATATCACAAGTAAAATAAGGTCTGCATCTCTATTTTTTGCACTTATTTTCAAGATAGATACTTCGTTGATCATATTAGTTTTAGTTGAATGTGAAAGGCCTTATGTCGACATTGATAATCTTTTGAGGTTTTATAGCAATTCGCCTATCATTGCTCAATAAGATATCTTTGTATCGTTTGTGATAATGGTTCAACCTGTTTCGAGTCAACAACCCCATAGAAAAAAGATATAACCCAAATTGACCCATTTTTATGTGCATAGTTCAGAAACGCATAAAGCCTTAAACCTGTATGAAAGTTAAATAATTCGTTAAATTCCTTAGAGGAAAAAAATAAAAACAAAACATTTCGGCATGGGGTTGTGGTAGTAAACTCTATTTTTTGAGGTCACCTAGAGTCTAATGTTTATGCATTAACCTCTTATTCATATTATCAAAAATTTAGATTATGTTTGTAAATATATTTTTAGCTTTAACATCTATTGGAGTTGGTTCGTCAGGAAAAACATTGGTTGCTGATTTCTAGCTTATTAAGAAGTCTTCTACGTCTTGACCAGATATTGATAATTTGGTTGTTGTCAATAAACTGGATTTGTGTATTTTCGTTAAATTTTAACCAGTAATGGAATATTCGGTATGTAAGGCAGTAACAGAGTTTCGCTTATTTGTTTGGATGAAAGTTCATTATAAAGCATATGTTAGATGACATGCTTAGCAAGTTACTACAAGAATAATTTATACAAGGGTTGTTATAATAGTTTTTGTTTGTTGTTATCGACCTCACCAGACAAAATTTTATTCAAACATGTATATAGATACTAATTGCCTGTGTACGTGGCTCTTTTTTTTTTGTGCGACAGGGTACTGCAACGAATATCATAGCAATCTCATGTCTGGGTCAAATATTCACGCGAAGCATGGATAGATGGAAAGGTAACGGGGATTACTGGGCAAGAGGAGATCGTGATTTTCAGCCTGAAAAAAGTTGGTAATAGTTCATAATTTATTTCACACTCTTATGACGCAATTTCGATAAAAGTAGATTGACCAAACAGTAGAAACTTATTTATGTTTACTTATTTTGCAGCGTTATTTTGTAATGGTCCACCTACAATATCTAAAAATGGATCTAATTAGCAACCTTCTAAGGAGAATTTGTATTCGGTTGTGCTACCTGCTTTAAGTGTCGTTTGGATCAGTTCCTTGGTGCAATTAAGGAGTCTAAGTAGCAAGTCCTAAGAAATATGTCAGTGAAAGTAAAACTGTGTAAGTCGAATCTCTACAGTTGAATTCAGGGCTATTCTGTTGAACCGAACAGTTGGAATGGTTGGTGTACTAATTAAGATTGATTCCTAAGAAATATCATATAAGTGTCATTTATTGGTACTCATGCCACATAGCTTTTAAGTTTTAATCATGTATCTATTCAGTTGTATATGTTTTTTGGATCATAGTGCAAAACAATAAATTGTAACAGTTCCTTCTTTGATGAGGTTCTCGACCATATGCAGACATTTAGATACCTTCGACTTGCTTTGGCTCACAACATAAGTATAAAAGGTGCTAAAAAGAAGTACACTCACATTTACATAAGGATTTTCGCACACATTTTTAGGCATCAAACATATGACCAAACACAAGCAACATAAAAACTAGAAGAAAAATCCTGCCTTTAAGCTACTGTTAAGATCAACTGGCAAAAAAAACCCTGCCGCAACGCGCGGGTAGCCCAGCTCGTTTAAACTACTTTGAATAAAAAATAAGCTCTAAAAATGAACTAGAAAAGGCCTATGCAGACTATTTTTGGTATTTTTATGAATTTTTTTGACTCGGATTTGAAAAGTGACCAATAAGACTTAAAAACTAGTGAAAATTAACCAACACTTTAAAACTAACTCATATCACTGATTTGACTAAAAAAAACTACAACACAAGTCCTTATTACTGATTTATCAAAATAAGCAAAATTTAAAAGTTTTAAACCTTAAAATTTTGACAACCAAACTAAAACCTACAAATCTACTTAATAAAGCTTAAAACAACTTAATTTCAACTTATAGGACTCTAATATACCTAAATCAGGTTGGACCAAGGGCTAAAAATATTGAAAATAGCTTATTACTTAATCTAAATCCTTAATCCAAACACCCCTTTAAATAATCCAAACTGATTTTTAAAGCTTAATTGGAATGAAAACTCAAATTTTATTAAAAACAGATCAATATTAAGTCTAATTAAAGATTTTTAAGCAAAACGTTGTATGAAATAAGCACTTAACCAATAAGCTAGGCTTATTGGCTATTATAACCACAAAAACACTATTGAGCACAAAATGATGAAACACTATGAAATAAGCTAACAAAGCATCAAATCTACTTCAATTAAGCATATATGAGACAAATGAAACACAAATAAGCATAAAATAAGCATAAATCAATAATAAGCAATTTGATAAGCAAAAATAGGAAAAATGGAACTCACATTGTACTTTGCTTAAACAAGAACTTATAATTGCTCCAAGAGTTGATCTACAAGCTCCAGCTTGTTAAAAACAAGCTGGTATAGTCCAATAAGCCCTTCCCAATCCGGCTTATCATCCAATTGCTTATTTCTCTTTTAAGGCAAATTTGCTAAAACATAATTAAGTACAATTCAAGTAATAATTATAGAAGCTCAAAGTAAGCTATGGAATAGCTTATTTGAGATCTAAATAGTATTTAAGTAAAGTGCTTATTATAGCTTATTTTAACCATTAAAGAGCATTTTAACATAAAAGTAAAAGAAAAAAAGCAATAATGTAAAATGACTTTTATTAATAATGAAAAACTTATTACAATACTGAATTGAAAGACAAAAATTAAGCAGAAATAAGCTAAAATGACTAAAAATTAAGACAAAAACTAAAACTTCCAATGCTTGGTGAAAAGTCCTGTATTTATAGGTGTCCAGGGAGCCTTCTAGGGTTTCTATCAACAAATCCCAGCCATCAAATCAAGATGTCGACATCATTCTATCAATCACAGCCCTTGGATCGTGTGCCACATAGCTTTCTCTAATAGGATGCTTAGGATTTGCCATGTTGGACAATATATGAGCTCATCTCAGCCTAGTCTGCCTTCTAGAAAGGGTTAATTATACTTTAAGTTGGGTAAAATGGAGGAGGGTAAAATTGGAGAAGGAGATGAACAGTAACAAGAATACGCGCCTTTTTCTTCTTGTTTGACCTGGTTAGTAATTTTGTTGACCTGGGTTGGATATGGGAAAAGGTCGGGTTATTTAAAACCCGGATTTTTAAAAGGGATAAGTGGGCTGGGTTGGTTTTAGAGTTGGGCTGGATTGGATTTAAAGATATATAAGGATTAA
>CP139507.1:382532435-382754329 GCA_021014915.2 Artemisia tridentata subsp. tridentata | reverse complement strand
AAAGGTTCCTAAAGTGGTCAAAAAGGATACTGTTAGGCCTAAATCAAACATTAAACATGTTAGGCAACCAGTTAAATATTGTGAACAATATAGATCCACTAGCAAGCCCAGAGGTAACCAAAGAAATTGGAATAACCTCAAGTCTAACCAATTAGGTGATGACTTTGCTTTTTACAACAAAGCTTGTTATACATGTGGTATTTTTGATCATCTTGCAGCTTTCTGCAACAAATGGGTATCTGGGTATGAAAACAATAGAGTGAACTACAAAAGGCAAACACCTGAAACTCACTTTCACTCTAGTTCTAATGTTAACAGAACTAAACCCAAAACAATTTCAGTTAAGTCTGGCTTGAATAAAGTTAATTCTGCTAGACCATATATGACTGTTTACCCAAAATCAACCGCTAAGGGTGCAAAAACATCTTTCAAACATGCACCAAAGACTGTTCAAAGGCCCATTCAAACAAAAGCAGTGGTCCAAAAACAAGTTTGGAAACAAAAGGGGACAACTACAAAGCCAGCAGTTAATTCTGCTATGCCAGCAGTTAATTCTGGTAGGCAAATAGTTAAGTCTGCTGCTTAGGCAAAGAGCGCAAATGCTGTTAAGGCCTCAGCATGTTGGGTTTGGAATTCAACTAAATCCAATGTTGCATCAACTATTCTCAAGAGATTAAATTATATTGATGCAAGAGGCAGATCCAAGTCAGTAATGGATTGGGTCCCCAAAGGAAACTAATACTTCTCATTTATGTGCAGGAACATTCAATTGATCAACAAGAGGATCAAGGATACTCAAATAGTGGATGTTCAAGGCACATGACAGGCAACAAGTCCTATCTTTCTGATTTTCAAACATTAGATGGTGGCTATGTTACCTTTGGAGGAGGTGTTGGTGGCAAAATTTCCGGTAAAGGTACCATTAAAACTGGAAATTTAGATTTTGAAGATGTGTACTATGTACAAGAGCTAAATTATAATCTTTTTACTGTCTCACAAATGTGTGACAAAAAGAACAAAGTTCTTTTCTGTGACACTGAATATCTTGTGCTTTCTCCTGATTTTAAGATGCCTGATGAAAGTCAAGTACTTCTTAAAATTCCTAGAAAGGGCAATATGTACAGTGTTGACATGAAGAACATTGTTCCCAAAAAGGATTTAACTTATCTTGTTGCAAAGGCCACATTGGATGAATCAATGAAATGGCATAGAAGGCTTGGTCATATTAATTTCAAAACCATAAATAAAATTGTTAAGAATGGTTTGGTAAGAGGTTTACCACACAAAAGATTTGAAAATGATCAAACATGCATTGCTTGTCTTAAAGGCAAACAACACAAAGCCACTTGTAAGCCCAAGATTTTTAACTCTATCAATCAATCATTGTTTATGCTTCATATGGACTTATTTGGACCTGTTTCAGTAAGTAGTATAATGCATAAGAGATATTGTCTTGTTATAACTGATGACTATAGCAGATTTATATGGGTTTTCTTTTTAGGTTCTAAGGATGAAACTTCTAGCATTCTTAAGACATTCATTACACAGATAGAAAACCAAGTAGACAAGAAAGTGAAAGTCATTAGATGTGATAATGGGACAGAGTTTAAGAATAGAGTTATGGATGATTTCTGCAAACAAAAAGGTATTAGGAGAGAATTTAGTGTTGCTAGAACTCCACAACAGAATGGTGTTGTTGAGAGAAAGAATAGAACACTAATAGAAGCTGCTAAAACTATGTTAGCTGACTCTAAGCTACCTATAGCTTTTTGGGCTGAAGCAGTCAACACTGCTTGCTATGTTCAAAATAGAGTTTTAGTTGTACAGCCTCACAATAAGACATCATATGAACTTTTTAGAGGTAGAACTCCTGCAATAGGATTTCTTAGACCTTTTGGATGTCATGTGACAATTCTCAATACCTTAGACCATTTAGGAAAATTCGATGGTAAAGCAGATGAAGGTTTCTTAGTTGGATATTCTCTAAATAGCAAAGCTTTTAGAGTATACAACTCAAGAACTAGGATTGTAGAGGAAAACCTACATGTGGAGTTTTTGGAGAATAAATCCAATGTAGAAGGTCAAGGACCAACATGGCTATTTGATCTTGAGACTCTAACCAAATCGATGAATTATGTGCCTGTTGTTGCAAAAACTAATGATTTTTCAGGTTCACAAGCAACAGATGAGGCAAGGTTAGAAAAGGAGACAAATCAAAATTATGTGTGGATGCCAATCTGGTCAAGTACAAGTGTGGAATCAACTTCAACAATTGGTGAATCTTCTTCTGGTAAAACAAAAGAAGATGTTGATGATGAAAGCAAAGAAGATGGAGCAAAGGAACAAGAAAATAGTTCTGCTATCAATAATGCTGCTGAAACAGACTTAACTGAAGAAACAGACTTACCTAAAGAAGCAGAATTAACAAAGGAAGCAGAATTAACAGACGATGAGGTGGATTTGAGCAATCTCCCACCAAACTATCATGTTCCACTTACACCACACACCAGAATTCACAAAGTCCACTCCCTAGAAAATGTGATAGGAGATGTACAATCAGCGGTGAAGACAAGGCAACAACTGATGTCTTCAGATCAACAAGGGCTTCTTGATTCCCTTTATGCTTCAAAACAGCATGAGTTTTAAAACTCTTGCTTGTTTGTATGTTTTCTCTCACAAGCTAAACCAAAAAACATTATGAAAGCCTTAGATGATTCAAGCTGGGTAGAGGCTATGCAAGAGGAGCTTCTTCAGTTCAAGATTCAGAAAGTTTGGTTGCTAGTTGATTTACCTAAGGATGCGAAGGTAATTGGCACTAGATGGGTTTTCAAGAATAAAAGGGACGAAAGGGGAATAGTGATTAGGAATAAGGCTAGATTAGTAGCCCAAGGGTACACACAACAAGAAGGTATAGACTATGATGAAGTTTTTGCTCCAGTAGCAAGACTTGAGGCAATTAGGCTTTTCTTAGCTTATGCTTCATTTTTAGGCTTCACAGTTTACCAAATGGATGTCAAGAGTGCATTTTTATATGACACAATTGAAGAAGAGGTGTATGTCTCACAACCTCCAGGGTTCATTGATCCTGACCATCCAGACAAAGTGTACAGAGTTGTAAAAGCTCTTTATGGCCTTCATCAGGCACCAAGAGCTTGGTATGAAACACTGGCTTCCTATTTAAAAGAGAATGGATTTCAAAGAGGAAAGATTGATCAGACACTTTTCATCAAACAGTACAAGAAGGATCTTCTGTTAGTGCAGGTGTATGTGGATGACATTATCTTTGGATCTACAAGGAAGGAGATGTGTTTGGAGTTTGAGAAGCTTATGCATGATAAGTTTCAGATGAGTTCCATGGGGGAACTTACATTCTTTTTGGGTTTGCAAGTTAAACAGTCATATGAAGGCATATTTATTAGTAAAGATAAATATGTTGCTGAAATACTTAGGAAGTTCAACTTTGCTGATTCAAAAATGGCAAGCACACCAATGGATTCTGAGAAGCAACTTCCAAAAGATTTAGATGGAGAAAATGTGGATGTACACACATACAGATCTATGATAGGATCTTTGATGTATCTCACATCATCAAGACCTGACATCATGTTCTCTGTTTGTGCTTGTGCAAGATTTCAAGTAACTCCAAAGGTTTCTCATTTAACAGCAGTCAAGAGGATTTTTAGATATCTCAAGGGTCAGCCTAGGTTGGGTCTATGGTATTCAAGGGAATCACCTTTTGACTTGGTAGCATTTTCGGATAGTGATTATGCTGGTGCTAGCTTGGATAGAAAGTCAACCATAGGAGGATGTCATTTCCAAGGGTGTAGACTTATCTCATGGCAGTGTAAGAAGCAAACAATTGTGGCTAATTCAACAACTGAAGCTGAATATGTAGCTGCTGTAAGTGGCTGTGCTCAACTCCTATGGCTTCAAAACTAACTTCTTGACTATGGGTACAATTTTATGAACACTGTCATTCATATTGAGAATAGTAGTAAAATTTGTATTATTAAAAATCTAGTACAACATTCTAAAACAAAACACATTGAAATTAGACATCATTTTATTAGAGATTGCAATGAGAAAAAGTTAATTCAAGTAATGAAAATTGCTTCAGAACATAACTTTGCAGATCTGCTAACAAAAGCTTTTGATGTTGGAAGGTTTCAGTACTTGGTAGCAAGTATTGGAATGCTTAATACTTAAATTTTTTAATCTATGTGTTTTTGTAGACCAGTGTGGTTAATTCTGGTGATTACTCAGTTAATTCTGGTGGTTACCCAATTAAGACTGGTAGTTAAATTTTTGTTTGTGTTGTTGTCTTTGTAAATTTGTACTAACTATTACTTTAAAATTGTGTTATTTCATACAGTTAGTCATATGTTTATTCTAATATAAGACAAGTACTTTGTACATTGTTCTTTTTGTTAGTGCAAATATTACGATATTTAAACTAAACGGTTTCTTCGGTTTTAATAATGACGAACATGTAACTTGTAATACATAACGTAAAATGTGCAAGTTACTTGTAAACACAAAACATCAATGCATACTTACATCAACACCTCCCGACGTCTCAAGTATGCTTCAACGAAGTCGTAGATTTCCATCCCGACATAAATCACTCAAGGTATGGACAAACAAATCTACTACTTGACAAATGATCAAAGGATTTTATTTTTCTAAACTTCACATTTTTAATGTGACAAAACATTTTTTCAAAAATATATTTCACAAATTATTTTTGAATTAAAAAGAAATGTTTTATTTTGAAAAATATGTTTGAAAATCCCAACAGTCAAATTTCCCCCCAAAACAGCTCCTAACATCCCCAAATAAACCTTCCCCACTAAAGACAAACGAAGGAGCGTCCACGGTTCCTTTAAATAGGGACGGTTCCACTAAATTTAGTGGAGCCGTCGGGTATTTAGTGGAGCCGTGGGTCTGTAACGGTCAGATTTTCCCTTGCCTATAAATAGTGGACCATTCCACACTTCCAACTTCATTTTTCCAGTCCTTTTTCTCTGGTCTAATCCCTCCTCACTTATATGACTTTCTTTGATCATTTGGAGAGTCTTAGGTTGTTTAAGAGTGATCCAATCATCCACTCAAGTGATCCTCTTCATTCCTCTTGATTAACAAGAGAAGAACACAAAGTATCCAAGTAGATACAAAGTGTTGTCATCCCTCTTGATTAGCAAGAGAAGAACACAAAGTATCCAAGTAGATACAAAGTGTTATCATTCCTCTTCATTTACAAGAGAAGAACTCAAGGTATCCAAGAAGATACAAGAGTTGGAGTTGTTAGGTCTTGTAACATTTGTTACACTCTTGATTGTATCATAGCATACATCAAGATTATTTTTCTTTTGTGAGAGAGTGAGTCAAGATCATTGTGATCTTAAGAGATAGTGGAGATCTCTTGAAGCCATTGGGCTTGTGTGATTGATCATGTGGATCAAGGGTAGATCGGGTAGATCGTGCTAGATTGGTGCTAGCTAAGATTAGCACTCGACATCTAGCTTAGTGTCGGAAATAGGATAAGCAACGTGTAGATCGGGTAGATCGTGGTAGATTGGTGCTAGCTATGATTAGCACTCGACATCTAGCTTAGTGTCGGAAAACAAGTTAAGCGACGTGTACGGTTTTCTCCGCCTGAAGGGAGTTTGTTGATTAGTGAAGTAACTCTCGAGTTGGGTACTCGGGGAGTGGAATAGGGTGAAGAGGAGCTTCGTGACCGAACCACTATAAATCACCGTGTCCGGTTTGCGCCTTCTTACTTATCTCTTTACTTTCATTTTATTCGTTATCGGTTTATATTTATATTTGCATTGCGTATATGTTTGTGTGGCTAGTTGCTTATGTCGTGATTGATTATGTATGTTCCATGGTTTGATTGTGCATATGTTGTAGTTTACTATATTCATCTCTAGATGCTATATAATCATAGTTGACACTTTTCATATTACGTCACACTTGATCGGGAGTTTGATACAAAAGTTTTAAGTTTTTAAATGGAAACGTATTCATCCCCCCTCTACGGTTTCCACAATTGGTATCAGAGCCAGGTTGCTCAAAATTTTAAAACAAATGGTTTTCAAAATTGAGTACGATCCATGTATCAAATTACCTATGAAGGTGATGAAATATGAAAAGTATTTAATTGTTTAATACTTACAAGTTTTGTTGTTAAGTATACTTTGTCATACTAGCTTGAAGGCTTTTTCAAACCAATAAAAGAATAGAGTCTTATGTGTCGTCATGTTCTCCGTCGAGTCGCCGCACTAAAACTGTAAATTGAATCAGAAAAGAGAACACGGTACCACTAAATATAGGACGGTACCATTATATTTAACGGTACCGTGTGTTATTTAATGGTACCGTGCCTCTGTCTGTCAGTTTTCAGTATTGAGTCATTTCCAGAAATTCTTATAAAATCAACCATAAATTCGTAGAAGTTGTGTCACTCATCATTTTAAGCGAAGTTGATTCTACTTTCATTAGAGAAATATTTTTTTTAATTAGTTCTAAATGAAAGTATGTTAAAGTCCTTGATTTTCAACTAAAGGTCTTCTGGTCATGCAGTTTGCGTAAATTTTTGGTCAAACTGAAAAAGGGCGATTCAACCTTTAAACCTTGACATGTTTTCAAAGTGCTCAGCAAAAATTTTTGAAATGGGGAGGAAACCAATTCATTGTCAAATAAAATCAAGCTTAGTATACATTGTTATACCTAATACATAAAATGACGATAAGTATTTTTGTGTGTTAAGCTAAATTGCTATTTGCTTATTATAGTTTTCGGTTTATGCATTTATAAGGCTCATGCTAAATTACTTGCACTATATTAAGTAATTAGTTTGCATTGCATATAGGCATCAACCATTTATCTTTCATTTGTTGCAAAAGTTCTTAAAATGGTTTAGTAACTTTCTTAGGAATAGAAACTAAGTTGGTAGATCATGTGTGTCGAAAGATATTGTCTTACACAATTATTTTTTCAAAGGTTTAAGTGTAAAAAGTATATCACCCCAAAACACTTAACACTTTCATAAAATCCGTAACATGATCTTTAAAACATTACATCATTTTGTCTTGTTTGACCATGTGTTGTCTAAAGAAGATAAAAGGTCATTTTAATACATTAGTATTTAAGTAAAAGAAAATGTATTAAACTTGCATTGATTTAACACACATACAAAATGTTTTAAACATTTAGTATTTTACGTATGTGGTATAAAAATGGTTAAGATAATTATTTTTATATTAATGAGGTGTTGAAAAACTAAGAGTATTATACTTAATAATATAAATAGTTTTTCTCAAATAAAAATAAATGACAATATCAAAGTAGTAACTTAATTTGTCATTAACCTCACACATACAACTAGTGTTTGAATAAATGGAACACACTCCTTAAAATTTTATTTTATTTTTAAAAAGGAGTGATTGTGAGGGTCAAGAAAGATCTCGAGTACATATCAATTCATTATTCAAATTATGATTGATATCATCATCGAATCTAATTGACAAGTTGTCGAGTGTGGACATGAAATTGGAGTCATTATTTGTTTAGCTTCAAGATAACATCAAATAATGATGAAACATATTTTCTTGAATCTACATACTCAATCACACTCGATTGTTATGAAAATAATGATGTCCTCTCAAGACGAAAATAATATGCATCGGATCATAACTCACGCTTGTGTTGAAGATGCCATATTGAGTCTTCTTGTCCAATGGTTGTGTTCCAAACATTAAACTAATATGTTTAAAAGATGCATAAAATACACAACCAAGTAGGATTGACAACTTGGATGTTTCATCCGAAATATACAAGTAATTTACATTGCAATGCAATAAGTAAATGTGTCATTTCCGAAAAACCAAACACGAGCAAACAAACAACATATGTAAACTTTGCTCATGAACGACTCAACACTCAAAGTCACATGTCTAGTAAAAGTGTCACACATAATATGTTATTAACTATTATGTAAGTCATCAATCTTTGAGAATATCACATGTATTTCTCTTATCAAAAGATTGACAAAAGATAACTTATATCTTATGCATCTTATTTTCTTTGTAACATGAATGATTATGCTACAAGAGAATACATTGCATCCTGTTAACAAATATAGGACATTAGAGTTGAATAATAACCTATTAAGACATGTGTCATTGCATAAACAAGTAAAATTGGTCATACACTAAAATACTTGTTTCACAAAGAATTCGTAAGAGTGATAAGTTTCCTCTTAGAAAAGCATATTTGTTGAAATATACAATATGTCTCATTTTTAATATAATGCTCACAAGATCTATTGAGGTATGTAACCTTCACTAGATTCTTTCTCAAGATATGCAATGGAGCATTCTTGAAACACACACGATGTAGTAGGTTCTACATTGCATCACATTAGAGTGTCTCTAGGTTCTAGGAAACCAAATCATGTTAAAATAACATGTAACAACTCAACAAACAAAGATGATGTCCAAGAGATCATAAAATACACCATCTTCATCAAATAACCTCTAAATCTCAAATACGAAATTAAAAACATTTCGCTTGCCTTTGTTAGAGTTGTGTAAGACATGTCATTCTCTTAACCAAATTTGAATGTGTGGTTAGTTGAGTCATATTAGGCCATATATTAGCGAAACAAGCTAATATCATCTTTGCTATACTTCGATAGGCAAATATAGGAATTTGAATTTTTCTAACATGAGAATGCCTACTGGAGAACCTATCGCACAAGAAATTCAATTTGACCTAACGGTTGGATTGCTTCCAGGAGAGAAGTTGGGTTCGTGTATAACCCGTAAAAATGGTCGTGTTTAGCCTTAATTGAGCACCACTAGTGATAGTCTCATACTCATTCTCTAACCTGAAAATTTTTCATTCCTACATTTGACTAGAGATAGTTTACATCGGTGAACTTTATCTCCCATTAGGATGTCATCTTAAACAGGTAGTAATTAGGATCCGCCTTAGCAAACCTAGAGTGTTTGCATCCCACATACGTTTTTCAAAATGATAACATGTTCTCATAAGACATGATGAAATGTCTTCATGATCTTAAATGCTAAATGATTATCATGTTTTGCATGATGGTTGCATTTATTCCTTATATGCAGTTTACATGATTTGCTTGTAAAGTTTGCACCCACACTATGCTCTTTTGACACATTAGGAATTAGGTATGCCTATCACTATGAACCCTTAGAAGTCATAGAGTCATACACTAGTGTCAAAACCTATAAGTTAGAGTAGTCGCGAAGTTGTCCTAATTCCCCAGTCATCACTTCGCCTTCTTCCAAGTAATACACCCGTTTGTCATGGGAAGGTTAGATACAAACCTAGTAGAACTCGGAGTAGGATTGACAACTTAAATATTTCGTCCGAAGTATTCAAGTAAGTTTAACTTGCGATCGCAATTGTTAAATGTCATATCCGAAACATCATACTCAAGCCTTTTAACAACATATGTTAAAACGCTCATCCCAAAGCTAAAAGCTAACATCAACCCTCGGGTGACAAAGGACTCACGAGTTACTATTTAAGTGATTAGTAGTTCCTTTCATCCTCGTGTGATTATACACGTCTTAAGATCCCAAACCCTGCTGCGAATCAGCACCATAGGCTTAGCTTTACGTCTCTCAAAACCCCATGAAACACTCGTGTGCGAAGCACATCAAAATCCGTAAATCAACCAAACCTCTCAACCGAGAATCCCCTAACCATCTTCGTCTAGGTCTAGGAATGATGGAACATTTTCCATAAATCTTATGACTATTTAAATATTTCACTGAAAATATTAAAGTCATCCCTTGTACCCCTCTTATGACTATTTAAATATTTCACTGGAAATATTAAGTCATCTTTCACATTGCTCTAATGACTACCTATGTATTTCCTCGGAAATATAAAAGTCATCTCTTCTCGTCCAGTACCGTTCAAAGAATTTATTAGGTATAAATTCTTTCCTCGTGTCGAAGAGTCTCACTAAATCAGCGAGATTTATTAGTGAAATCCTCTTAAATTCCAATGACAACTTAAATATTTCATCCAAAATATTTAAAGTATATTTAATTTGCGAAATGCAATTAAATGTCATTTCTCGCTCTCGATCAACGTTCACCTAATCCCGCTGGATTCATTCATAAAGGAATTTATTCGGTATAAATTCTTTTAATCTAAGGTCCAGAAAAATCACAACATATGTGAAATTTCTTTGTCAGAAATCTAATTCTGGGTCAAAACTGACCTCAGCAGGTCACGGTACTCTTAAATACGGGACAGTACCGCTAAATTTAACGGTACCGTCGGACCGTTGTCTGCTGAGACAGTTTATTCTCACTGTTTCAAAAACACTATCGAAACCCACTCGATGTAGTCTTGAACCAGAACCGTATCCTATCAGAACAGATTGTATCTATATTCTGATTCCTAAGCCCTCTTCCCTTTCACTTCCGCATGGTACTAAACACTACCAATGCTTCCGCATCCCACTCATCTTCCACACACTTCAAACGAAGAACCATTAGGATACGTTGAGATAACCCTCCTTCATCAACATAGATAACCCTATAACCTTATCACCTACCACACAACCCTGAAGATTTTATCTTCTTAACCCTTAGGATATCTCCAAGTAATCACATGCCTCATCATATAAATATTCTATGAATATTCAAAATGACTGAGAAGAGCTACGTGACTTCAAAGGTGAAGTTTATCGTATGCTATCCACCACCTGTCATGACGTTACTAAGCTCATCGCTTCCGTCAACGTTTGTTTTTCCTCTTTATCTTTTGCATCTTGTCCGGATGGTCATAGATTAAGGGGGAGCGAAAACACACTCATATAGCCTTTCACCAAACACTCTCAAGAACACATTAATGTGGTTCTTATTCCCTAGGAAACTTCCCTTTAGCTGCCCAGAACTAGGCTGCACAGGAAAATTCGTGACTTCCAGGTCACGGTACCGTTAAATAGGCCACGGTACCGTGTGGTATTTAGTGGTACCGTGCCTATGTTTGACGAATTTTCACTGTTCCCTCCTGATCCCTGCATCCCTAACCTCAAACCTGCAAAATTTTGCAAACTCACACACACCCTAAGATTTCCTCACTACACCATAGGACACCATCACCAACTTTAGTTTGAATCCCACAACCCTTGCCTATATAAGGCCTCACTATTGCAAGCTTATCTTGCATCTCATCTTCAAACCTCACATTAACATCTTTCATCATCACACTCAAACCTTTTAGCTACACTTCACTCTTGACAGTGATAGTTAGTCTAAGAACCTTCAACCCAAAGATCATCACACTCAAACCTTATAACCTTCAACACATCACACTCAAACCTTACAACTACTCCTCACTTTGGATAAGTGATAGTTAGTTCAACAACCTTCAATCCTCACAAACACATGAAACCCTTCATGCACCAAATTATCTCTAACACATAACTAGGATCATCCAACCTAGAAACCTAGAACTTCGTTACCTTAACCCCATTAGAGATATCCACCGACAATCCTGTTAGGATCACATGCACCCTTTCTTTTTCCCTTTTGAAATATATCATGCATCTCATTGTCAGTGCAAACGATATATTAACCTAAACCATCCTTTCCCACCTTTCCTCAAAGGGCAAAACCAACATCTCCAACCACATCATCATCATCCTCCACTTTTAGGATTCCTACACCCTTACCTCCACCAAATCCACCACAACCTTTAGCTATCACACTAACCCTATCACCATCAAACCTCTCTGGACTTGGCACTAACACATAATCCTTATCACCATAACCACAACCACTAATGGGTCATCCATTATTTATCCCCTACAACAACATAACCCAAGTTGTCCTGTTGTCACCACAACCAACACTCTTCCACCTTATGGAATCATTTAGGTATAACCTCTATCGAGTCTACTTTATGGCACGACTTATCATAATAGTAATTATTTAGAGTATGTCTTATCAACAAACTATCCTTAACATCAATCATCTTAGGTAGATGATTATGTTGTTCAAAAGGTTTGTTAGAACTTTCCTTCCCAATGACAACTTGGAAGAAGTCATTTAGTGCGTCAGTCAATGAACGAATCTCGTTCTTGATTAGCGTGATTGAGTGAACAATTACACCTTAGGTTTTTGGTCGGGTTGTGACACTTACGTGTTAACATAGTTTAACCCTTGCATGTCTTGCTATGTGTATTTTATCCCTATATGCTCCTATACTGTTATATATTATGTTGCACGAAGCTAACCCTTGATGTAGGAAAAGCCTTTGTATGAATTTGATCCATGGATCCGCTAGATACTAAGGTAAATAAACAAGGGGATTAAGTCACCATAGGGGAGCATTGAGCTAGGGGGAGCTCGGGAGTATTTGAATAAATAGCATGGAGTCGTCTTCACAAGTGGTGATAGAAGGCTTCACTAGGATGATGCAAACTCGCCTTTCTGGGGGGAAAGGAATGTAGTTCAATAAGGGGGAGTAGGGAGCGCTCAAGACAACTACCTTTTTTATTCGACAAAAGGGGAGAAGGGGAGTGTAAACAGGTAACTTTTACATTTTACTATGTGTTACGGTTTACATATTTGTCATCATCAAAAAGGGGGAGATTGTTAGTGCAAATATTACGATATTTAAACTAAACGGTTTCTTCGGTTTTAATAATGACAAACATGTAACTTGTAATACATAACGTAAAATGTGCAAGTTACTTGTAAACACAAAACATCAATGCATACTTACATCAACACCTCCCGACGTCTCAAGTATGCTTCAACGAAGTCGTAGATTTCCATCCCGACATAAATCACTCAAGGTATGGACAAACAAATCTACTACTTGACAAATGATCAAAGGATTTTATTTTTCTAAACTTCACATTTTTAATGTGACAAAACATTTTTTTCAAAAATATATTTCACAAATTATTTTTGAATTAAAAAGAAATGTTTTATTTTGAAAAATATGTTTGAAAATCCCAACAGTCAAATTTCCCCCCAAAACAGCTCCTAACATCCCCAAATAAACCTTCCCCACTAAAGACAAACGAAGGAGCGTTCACGTTTCCTTTAAATAGGGACGGTTCCACTAAATTTAGTGGATCCGTCGGGTATTTAGTGGAGCCGTGGGTCTGTAACGGTCAGATTTTCCCTTGCCTATAAATAGTGGACCATTCCACACTTCCAACTTCATTTTTCCAGTCCTTTTTCTCTGGTCTAATCCCTCCTCACTTATATGAATTTCTTTGATCATGATGAGGCGAAAAGTGTACCGCTTTTAAGGGGTCATTTAAGCCCTAAATCGTATTTATTTGATCAAATATTGCCCTAAATCGTTCCTTTTGTCATTTTAGGTACTTTTGAGGAGAAATCTGGAAAAGGAGGCATTTTGGACGTTTTTGGAGCATAAAAGTGAAGAAAACGACAAAGTCTCAAAAATCGGCTAAAAGTTACTCTTGATGGCGTCATAATTTACTCTGGACGGCGTCATGCTTTGGCAAGAAAAGTTGGACGTGAAATTTACTCATGATAAGCCAGTGAAAATAGCATGTGAATTCTGACGGCGTCACGCTTTAACTTGATCAAGGGCGTCACGGCTTAAATCATAAGGGGACGGCGTCACGTTCACGAGCTGACGGCGTCAAGCCTTGATAAGCCAGAATGGATTTTGGAAGAGCTAAAGAGGGACGGCGTCAAGAAGGTCATCCGGGAACCCTAAAAGCGGCGAGGTGACGGCGTCACACTCCATAAGGTGACGCCGTCAGATCCAAAAATCTATATATAGTTTTCTAATTTTTTGTCATGAGGGAGAGCTTAGTGTGTGGAATTTTGGGAGAAAACCCTAAGACGATTTTAGCTACTTTTTCAGGGCTTTTTGCCTTAAGATCTTCCATGTTTCATTGAAAGATAAGTTATCAATTAATCATTCAATATGTCTATGTGTTGTTTGATTCTATCTTATTCTTGTCTTTTGTTTAACATGTTAGGCTAAATTTATCTTGTGTTTGCTTAGATCTAATGAAACTTAGCTATTGATTATTGGTTGTTAGTGTGTTGTTAGTTGTATTGGATGATTGTTTATCTATGTTAGGCTTAAGAAAACTGGCTAACTTCCTATTCGGTAACTTGCTTGAACGTCTTAAGAAACATGAACCAAACGCGTACTAAAGGTTTTTATGGTTGTATTTAATGCACAAGCGAATTCTAGTGATCCCATGTTAGGAGCTTCCTAGCCGGCTCGACATAGGAGTGAAGTAGGAGCTTGTAGAGTTGGGGAAGTAAGTACGCCACCCCACGAATGGTATTAAGGAATACACCCGTCATCCACGCGACTAATACACACTAATTAACCGGTAAAAGATAGTTAGGGAGTAAGGAAATCTAAGTAAACACATTTCTCTACACATAAGTTTCTCACCACATTTTCATTTTTGTTATTTTATTTTATTTGCATTCGTAGTAATTTGGGTTAGTTGACTAGCAACTAATTCCGCCCACTCCTTCAAAACCGAGATTTTATTTGCTTTCATAAAATTATAAAAACATAAAAAAAGAATCTTCCTCAACCCTTAGACCTAATTAGAGTAGCCTTTCATACCTAACGAACACTATTCCCTGTGGAGAACGATCAATCCCCCGTACTTACCACTACACTATACTACATCGGTCAGGTACACTGCCTGGTGGGGTTGTAAGCCTCTTGAGATCCCTCGAGAGGTAAAACCTGTTGTAAGGTTACAAAACCACGCAATCAAGTTTTTGGCGCCGCTGCCGGGGAATAGTTATTGTTTAGGTTGAATTTTTATTTCTATTAGGTCTACTCACTAGATTCCTTTCTAGTGAGATTTTTATTTTATTTTTCTAGGTTTTCTTTAGTCTATCTATTTTCTTCGTGTCTTTGTTCGTAACCATACCATCCGACATCATGGAAGATGGTAATATCCTTAACCCCCACAACCCACCACCACAACAACCACAACCACCTCCTAGAGCCCGTACTTTAGGAGAGTATTCCCGTCCTAGCCACCATGGCTATCGAAACACCATTGAGCTCACTCAAGGAGCCAATATCACACCCTTGCGATCCGACACCATCCGGTTGGTGCAAAGCGGATGCGCATTCCATGGACTTCGTTCTGAAGATCCTAATCAACATCTCAAGGACTTTCTTAAAATCGTTGATTCTATAGACCTTGATGTTGCCACTCGAGAGACGACCCGATTGCGTCTCTTCCAATTCTCTTTGCGGGACCAAGCTAGTCAGTGGCTAGAACGTCAACCCGCAGGATCCATTACCTCTTGGGATGATCTCACCACTCGTTTCCTTGCTCAGTTTTTCCCACCGGGAAGAACTACCAAGCTAAGGAATGATATCTTGATGTTCCAACAACGTCAAGGCGAAACTCTCTACGAGGCATGGACTCGATTCAAGGACTTACTCCAAAAAGTCCCTCACCATGGCATAGAACTTTGGCTCCAAGTCCAAATCTTCTATGATCATATCAATCTCTCCACGAGGCAAACCATTGACCAATCGGCCGGTGGCAAGCTACGTGATCTAAGTGCGGAACAATCATGGGCTCTCCTAGAGGATCTTGCTCTTTATGACAACGAAAGTTGGAGTGATCCCCGTGATTTGAATAAAACGGTCAAGGCAATATCTTTGCCTTCGAACAATTCAAGCACTTCTAACCGTAGGATCATAGAACTTGAAGACCAAGTCAAGTTTCTCATGAAATCCTACGAGGCTCCTAAACCTTCAAGCCAAGTGAACAAAATCACTTCTTCGTGTAAATTATGTAGTGGTCCCCACGACACTCATGACTGCATGGAACTTCCCAAACAGGCTTTCAAAGAATTCGCATCCTCGCGAATCGATAAGGCGGGAGATAAGTGGCTCGCCACTAATTATGGGCCCAAAAATTCCGAAGATGGGTATGAGGCATGGAAGAATAAGCCAAATTTTAGTTGGAACCAAACTCGTAGCATATCATTCAATGACTCTACCCCGCTCACCTGGTCTGAACATTATCCTCAGCGACACACGCATAAACAACAAAATCGCGAGGAATCACTGCAAAAATTCATTCTCTCTCAAGAAACACAGCTTTCCAAACTTGAGAATCAATTCAGACAACAGCAAGTTGATATGAACAACAAGGTTGATAACCTGTTAAAGGTTATCAATGATCGCCTTGCTGGCGAGTCAACTTGTGAGTTGGCACGAGTTAATGAGATCAAATCTGTTACAGTAACCCACCAAACACCCCCTCCTGTAAAAATCAAGCACCCTAGTAAACTCTTCAAATACATATCACAAAACGAAAAAAAAAACAGGAGATACTCATACCCCTTCGAAACCTCTCCACTTCGTGAACACCATTACAACAATACCTGTTCCTAAACCAAATTTGGACCAACAGACAGCCAAGAATGTGGACAATGAAATGGAGGGTGAAGTTCCCGAAAAGAAACCCGAGGCGCCCGACGACTATCTAGACTCACCAAAGAACTCGAGTACAATAGAGGTGAGTGATGAGGAGGGCTCGGAAGAGAAATCCGAAAGGCCTCATGGGCTCGCAGGACTGCTAGACCGCCCCCTGGTAGAGGAACTTGAGAGGGGCACGGCAAGGTCGCCTATGGGATTCGGAGAGAGAATAGAGGATGGCGCTCCTAGGGTCTTTAAGATTTCTTGCACCACTAGGAAAAAGTTTATAAAAGATGCCTACATAAACCCCAACTCTTCTATAAGCGCAATATCCCTTTCTCTATATAATGAAGCCTTCACTGAACAAGTCAAATATGAAGGGTCTAATATCATCGGGGTAATAAGGAGGGTACCAATTGTGATAGAAAAGTTCCTCTTTCATATCGAGTTAACTGTAATTAATAGCATGAATTCTATCATCAGCCCATCCTTAACTGGCCTTGTTCTAGGCAAACCATTCATAAAAGCAACGGGAGTGATACTCGATGAGGATGATAGGAGTGCATTATTTACCGATGGTGTCAGGAAAGTGATTTTTCGGGATGGCTGTGAAGAAGTGTATGAGTATCAACCATCAGCAAGTGGCAACACATGGGGGTTACACGGTAGAAGGCCTGGCCGAATTAAGCAACATGATCCAAATAATCTCAAAATACCTTGCATGATTGGTCACCAGCAATTTTATAATGTTTACATTGACACATGTTTACCCAAAAATGTGATGTCCTTGTTTCATTATAACAACATTTGCAGATGGGGGATGATTCATAAAGGGAAGGACGACATCGGCATAGATGATGATATACAGGTGTTTGTAGGAAATATGACATTCACTATGAGCTTCGCAATCGTCGATAATATCGAAGAGTACATCGATCCCAGGTTATCACAAGTTGTTTTTGGGGCACCTTTTTGCCAGGCCACAAGCTTGGTTGTGGACGAGCTCAATGGGATCATGACTTTCACCGATGGGATTAGGGAAATCTCATACCAAACGCCTTACAAGATGAGAGAATTCAAGGAGATTGATTATAAAGGGCTCGATGGGTTAAGTTCCCAACTCGTGTTATGTGATGATGATGTGAGAAGGGGATGTAAGGACACTTTTGACCTGTCAAGCGGATTCTTTAAGCACGATAAGGAACTTAGTTCTAAATACCGAAACAATCCTTTTGATCACATGGACCCGAAATACCTTTACTATGAAAGTGATTCTAATAGAGGATCAAAAGAGAATGGCCTAGGAACCGTGACCGATGATGGAGTCACGTAATGTACGTGACTTTGAGTCTAGCTACAAGACTCGTTAATAAAGAAAAGCGCTTCTTGGGAGGCAACCCAAGCTTTATTTGTTTTATTTGCTTTGTGTGTTCATTTATTTGTTTGTTTGATTTTATTTCCCGTATGTGTGTTTAATTTTTATTATTATTGGTTCATGTTAAAAACTAATTTGTGAAAATGCTTTATGTTGTTTTTAACTTCGTCTTAACTACATATAAAGGTATTTTGCAAAAGATAAGTGTAAGGGAAATCTAAATCGGTTTATTAGAACACAAATTAACATGAATCGTAATAATAATAAATTAGCATACATATTAGTGTTTGTTTGAGTCAAATGCTTGTATCGAGTCATAATGATGTTTTGCAGGATTTCCAGGAAGTAAGGTAAAGGTTTTTCCAGAAATTTTCCGGAAACTTAAAATGAAATTTTTTTGTCAGGTCATTTCTGACGGCGTCAGGGTTTATAACCTGACGGCGTCAGATTTAATTTCCAGAAATTTTTTGAAGTTTTGTTTTTAGAAAAGTTTTTATTAAAATCTCCAACTTATAATCTCCAGGAATCTGCAAAATTATCATTCCACAAGCATTATATCCTTATATATAGATTTTTTTCCCGCCGATGTTATGCAGGTTTTCGTGTTTGTTTTCTCAGGTTTAACAGGTTATTTTGGACAAGGAGATGTTTTTGGAATCAAGCTTATGGCGATGCATTAGTCATGGAGCTTCAACATTCTCTTTGGAGGAAGATTTAACCGTGTAATTTCATTATCCACCGAGCGAATCAGGGGAGTATTTGATTTCATTCTTTTACTTTATGCTTTTACATCTTGTTATTTGAACATTGGGGACAATGTTCATCTTAAGTGTAAGGGGAGGGTAAAAGTACGATATTAGAGAATACCATTGCGCTTGATTTTTGTTTGTTTAATAGTAGATGTGTAATAAAACTGAGAGAAATACTTGTTAAGGTAATTTTAGTGCCAAATTTAAAATTTTTTACAACACATAGGAGTGAAACTTTGATCTAATGAGCGTCTCACGGATAGGAGTTATATGACTAGCACAAAAACCGTACCACTAAAAAAAATTTTCCACCCCAAATATGTGAGGTTCGCCCCTAGAATTGGTAGGAAAAGCATTTATGCTATGATGTGTGTACCGGTAGCACTTAGATTCTAGAACTTGCGTTAGGACCATTCCAAGGCCACAAGTGAGACTACATTCGTGTAGTTAGATTTACTACATGATAAGAGGCATTAGGATTAACCCATTGTTTTACACCTGTGTTTTTGTTATAATTACGTTGGCTACATTGGTCAAGTAATTCTCCCACACCCTTTGCGTTGTACTCATTTTTAGTACACGATACCCCTAGTACACCCCTCAGAGCCTATCTTTTCGTTTCGACCTTTAAGCATTTTACTTAAAGGAAGAATTTGTTACACCCCACTTAAATGTACACCCAAATCGCCTTAGCCTACCTTGTATGCACTCATTTTTAGTGCATTATTGTGACAACATTTGTTTAAACCCTTAGTTAATTATCTAGTTGATTACATGGTTGCTAAGTCGAGTCATATCCTTGTACATATTGTTTTGGGACGATTGGAACTCATGGGTAAAGTACTAGTGTAATGGAGTAATGGGGATGAACATCATTTATTACCCCCATATGTGCTAAATATTTTAAAAGTACTCCAAGTTTTTCGATTATCTTAATTCGAGTCATTAGATTAGTATTTGTAAAGTTATGTAAAAGTTCAAGTGTAAGGGGGATGCAATGCCCCTATGATGTATTATTTTGGATGGTAGGGTAAAAGTGTATGCAAACAAAAAAAAAATAAAAAAAAATCAAGAAAAACACAAAAAATGAGAAAAAGAAAAATAGAAAAAACATACGGACTACCATCCCGTTTTATTTTATGTTTATTTTATGTTTTTGTTATTTTATCATTAGCTTAAGATCGAGTCTAGTCTTGGCTTAGCAACATTGTATAGTACATGTAATTGATCAAGATTTTTAACTCGCCACCAGTAAAATATCCTTTATCCAACAAAACCGTGTTTTCCTTTTCCCTACACCTTACGTTATAACCCATTTAAAAGCCCTCTTTGATAGTTTATCTTAGGTGCTTACGCCTAGTGGAGGAGGTTTTCGATCCTTTCCCAAGCCTATGGTAATCTATTTGCTATGACAGGTAGTGAGAGATATTATCCGTTTTCATTTATGAGATTTATTTTGATGACACTTGAGAGATGTGAGTATCTAAACACTACTTGTGAGGTGCTAGTTTATAATCTCCGTGCTTATTAGGATTGAAGTGGAACGATTATTTGTTGTAATTACTTTTATGTTTGCATTAAATGACCCCTAACTTGTATTTTGATTAGAATAAAAGCGCATTTGCTTGAGGACAAGCAAATCTCAAGTGTAAGGGTATTTGATGAGGCGAAAAGTGTACCGCTTTTAAGGGGTCATTTAAGCCCTAAATCGTATTTATTTGATCAAATATTGCCCTAAATCGTTCCTTTTGTCATTTTAGGTACTTTTGAGGAGAAATCTGGAAAAGGAGGCATTTTGGACGTTTTTGGAGCATAAAAGTGAAGAAAACGACAAAGTCTCAAAAATCGGCTAAAAGTTACTCTTGACGGCGTCATAATTTACTCTGGACGGCGTCATGCTTTGGCAAGAAAAGTTGGACGTGAAATTTACTCATGATAAGCCAGTGAAAATAGCATGTGAATTCTGACGGCGTCACGCTTTAACTTGATCAAGGGCGTCACGGCTTAAATCATAAGGGGACGGCGTCACGTTCACGAGCTGACGGCGTCAAGCCTTGATAAGCCAGAATGGATTTTGGAAGAGCTAAAGAGGGACGGCGTCAAGAAGGTCATCCGGGAACCCTAAAAGCGGCGAGGTGACGGCGTCACACTCCATAAGGTGACGCCGTCAGATCCAAAAATCTATATATAGTTTTCTAATTTTTTGTCATGAGGGAGAGCTTAGTGTGTGGAATTTTGGGAGAAAACCCTAAGACGATTTTAGCTACTTTTTCAGGGCTTTTTGCCTTGAGATCTTCCATGTTTCATTGAAAGATAAGTTATCAATTAATCATTCAATATGTCTATGTGTTGTTTGATTCTATCTTATTCTTGTCTTTTGTTTAACATGTTAGGCTAAATTTATCTTGTGTTTGCTTAGATCTAATGAAACTTAGCTATTGATTATTGGTTGTTAGTGTGTTGTTAGTTGTATTGGATGATTGTTTATCTATGTTAGGCTTAAGAAAACTGGCTAACTTCCTATTGGTAACTTGCTTGAACGTCTTAAGAAACATGAACCAAACGCGTACTAAAGGTTTTTATGGTTGTATTTAATGCACAAGCGAATTCTAGTGATCCCATGTTAGGAGCTTCCTAGCCGGCTCGACATAGGAGTGAAGTAGGAGCTTGTAGAGTTGGGGAAGTAAGTACGCCACCCCACGAATGGTATTAAGGAATACACCCGTCATCCACGCGACTAATACACACTAATTAACCGGTAAAAGATAGTTAGGGAGTAAGGAAATCTAAGTAAACACATTTCTCTACACATAAGTTTCTCACCACATTTTCATTTTTGTTATTTTATTTTATTTGCATTCGTAGTAATTTGGGTTAGTTGACTAGCAACTAATTCCGCCCACTCCTTCAAAACCGAGATTTTATTTGCTTTCATAAAATTATAAAAAAATAAAAAAAGAATCTTCCTCAACCCTTAGACCTAATTAGAGTAGCCTTTCATACCTAACGAACACTATTCCCTGTGGAGAACGATCAATCCCCCGTACTTACCACTACACTATACTACATCGGTCAGGTACACTGCCTGGTGGGGTTGTAAGCCTCTTGAGATCCCTCGAGAGGTAAAACCTGTTGTAAGGTTACAAAACCACGCAATCACTTTCTTTGATCATTTAGAGAGTCTTAGGTTGTTTAAGAGTGATCCAATCATCCACTCAAGTGATCCTCTTCATTCCTCTTGATTAGCAAGAGAAGAACACAAAGTATCCAAGTAGATACAAAGTGTTGTCATCCCTCTTGATTAGCAAGAGAAGAACACAAAGTATCCAAGTAGATACAAAGTGTTATCATTCCTCTTCATTTACAAGAGAAGAACTCAAGGTATCCAAGAAGATACAAGAGTTGGAGTTGTTAGGTCTTGTAACATTTGTTACACTCTTGATTGTATCATAGCATACATCAAGATTATTTTTCTTTTGTGAGAGAGTGAGTCAAGATCATTGTGATCTTAAGAGATAGTGAAGATCTCTTGAAGCCATTGGGCTTGTGTGATTGATCATGTGGATCAAGGGTAGATCGTGGTAGATTGGTGCTAGCTAAAATTAGCACTCGACATCTAGCTTAGTGTCGGAAATAGGATAAGCAATGTGTAGATCGGGTAGATCGTGGTAGATTGGTGCTAGCTATGATTAGCACTCGACATCTAGCTTAGTGTCGGAAAACAAGTTAAGCGACGTGTACGGTTTTCTCCGCCTGAAGGGAGTTTGTTGATTAGTGAAGTAACTCTCGAGTTGGGTACTCGGGGAGTGGAGTAGGGCGAAGAGGAGCTTCGTGACCGAACCACTATAAATCACCGTGTCCGGTTTACGCCTTCTTACTTATCTCTTTACTTTCATTTCATTCGTTATCGCTTTATATTTATATTTGCATTGCGTATATGTTTGTGTGGCTAGTTGCTTATGTCGTGATTGATTATGTATGTTCCATGGTTTGATTGTGCATATGTTGTAGTTTACTATATTCATCTCTAGATGTTATATAATCATAGTTGACACTTTTCATATTACGTCACACTTGATCGGGAGTTTGATACAAAAGTTTTAAGTTTTTAAATGGAAACGTATTCACCCCCCCTCTACGGTTTCCACACTTTTGGTTTTAGACTAACAATTTCAGGTATGAACATTTGAGCACAAAGGAAGTTTTCAAGTGAAATGGAAGCAGCAGAATGTTATACAAAGTTGCTAACATAATAGGTTTATGATGGACTGAGTTTGAGAATTCTTAACAAAGGTTCACACCTAAGTTAATTAATTCTTTAAAACATCTTTCTTGAAACCTGATTATCATATTTCACATTGAATTGATGACTTAGTTGATCAGACAGTAACTGATTCAACTGAATTTCTATCATTTTATACTTTTAAGTATAATGAGCAAGTCTAAGGACATCTGATAGAAAGAACAGCTAGTAAAAGTGAATCTAACACTTGTGTTAGAGGTAACAATTGCTATGAGCTGGAAACCCTGTCAAGAAAGCCTTTTGAATAGGTTTATCTTTACACAGGCAGTTATTTATAACTGAAAATATTGGTTCTCATACAACCAGAGGTTACTTTAAACCAAAATTTTAATTAAGTGTCTGTTATACACTTAATCCTTTCAAAATGGTTGAAAGCAGTATGATTTTTCATAATAAAATCATATGCATACTGCTAAAAGTCAAAAAAAATTCTTAAAAGGATTTTTGGAATAAAAAATGACTCAGAAAACCATCAAATGATGGATTATGAGTTATTGCCCCATGAATCACCTCTCATAGGAGTTAACACACCTAGAAGTGATGAGGGCAGCAAATTAAACTCTTAAGGAATTGATGGTTTCATGTACAACATTGTCTGATAACAAGTTCTAATTGATAGCTCAGATGATGGGGAGAGATTCATTGTGAGAGATCTTCCAAACAGGGGAGGAAATGTTATTTGCATCTCAGGGGAGGAAATAAAGCCCAAGGAAGATTAACCAGTGAAAGGGAGGAAAAGTCAAGAGCATACAAGATGATAACATGGAAGTTGAAAATGACAAGAATAGAGCTGATTCTGGAGTATTATATATATTCAGAAGGGATGAAGCATTCCAAAGGAGAAAGTTCTATCTAGGTCAAAGGAAGAGAGCTTTCAGTTTCAATTTCAGTTCACTACGTTTGTTCATCTCTTGCAAAGGCATGCTGATAGATGATTTCACTTGTTGAAACAATCATCCAAGATACACAGCACCATTGCCTCTTATAATTCCTCCATCCAAGGAAATTGCACCATCTTTTAGGTCAATGTTTGAAGCTTGAAGATGTGTATTGATATTGTTGAAGTCAAAGATCAGAAAGCAGATGAGTTACTGAGTTAGATATTAACCTTTCAGAATAGAAGAAAGTTCAGTCCAAGGGTCTGACTATGAAGTGTTTGAAAGATCTTCACAATTCCTCATTTAATTCAGAAAACATGTTGAAATGGATTCACATGTTTCGGGGAGGATTGCTGGGAATTAAATATTCTGAAGTTTAAGTATCGGGAAAATCTCTCAAGTGATTAAGTCTGGTAGCAGTAGAGTTAAGTCTGGTGAGTTCTAAAGTTAAGTATGCTGGTTATATGCTGGTTAAGTCTGGTCGTTGAAGTTAAGTCTGGTGGTTAAGTCAAGTGTTAATTCTGGTGACTAACGGAGTTAAGTCTGCTTGCTGAAGATATTAAGTCTGGTTGACTGAAAGTCAATTATACACGGTAGATAATATCTTACCCCATGTGCTCAGTCTTTATCTTATATTCTCAGAACAAGTTGTAAACTTAGATACATGTTGTATCTTAGTTACCGACATACATTAGCTATCAAGTAGCTCGATAAAGTTTGACAAGACTTAACATCATTGTAAAGATCTTCTTGGACTATAAAAGAAGATCTTAGTTTAGTTCTAGTTATCAAGTGACATAAATAAGTGCTTAAAATATATATATATCTCTCAAGAACAAACAAAAACAATATCACAAGTCATAGAAACATAAGATTCAAGGTTGTAACCCTAGTAATAACTCAAGATCACTCGTATTATTATCTTAATAATATTGAATCGTTTGGTGATAAATTTTCATTGTTCATTGTCATATAACAAACATTACTTTCCATTTCCATAATACAAATAACCTTCTAAGTGTGATTAAGTAGATTCCGCATACTTAATCATATTCACTCAATATATCATATACACAAAGTTGCAAAGGTTTAACCACCTTATAGTGTATCGAATCCTAACATTTTCTAACCGACTAATCATTCAACATTCACACGAAAGTCTACATAATTCCCAAACAAGTATCACAAATTACTCCATAACAAGTTTCATCAACAAACATAACATTTCATTCAACATCAAATTGTTCAGCATAATAATTAAGTAAAAGAAAGTTATCCAAAGCAAGACTACAATGAGTAAGAAATATAAAGAGTTATAGCACTCCTTAACGCCTCCAATCGAACAAGGGAATTCTCCGCCTCTTCTCACAAGTATCACCAACACTTCTTGGTATCTCCTTAAGAATGACAAGAATTATTGAGCTCTTTCGGGCTGTATAAGATATGATCAAGTCCTTAGGTTGTAAGGCTTGATTAAGGATTAAGTATCTTCTCTATTGTATCTTGTGAGTTGCCCCCCATAATGTGGTGATTATAGGGTGTATTTATGCTTGAAATTGAGTTAATATGCTGTTACAAACACCCCATAATCATAATGAAGAGGAAATGATCGTACTTGGTGATTAATGGTAGTTAAAACCTTGAATTAATGCAACTCTTCATCTCAGAGACGTCTCAACCCGCGGTTCAGATTTGAACCGGCGGCTGGGATGACTGCTCAACCTCAGAATGGGATTTTGAACCTTGGGTTTGAATCTCAGCTTCGACCTTGGGTTGGGAACTGTTTTGCACATTAATTTCAACCTTGGGTTAGCATAAAACTCCATTCTTTAATACTCTTTTTAGCACCAAATCATGACTCCATCTTTTATTGAAAATATTCACAACCTTCTCTTGTACATCGGAAATAATCATAACTTGGATCAATATCTTCGACGACAATCTTTTCTTGAATATTCTCTTAATCTTTTGGCTTTTCTTCGTCATTCTTCGATATTTCCCTGTACTTAAACCTGAACACATCTTAATACCTTTTAAGCGCAAAATGCTCATAAACATAACTAAATAATATACAAAAATATACAAATAACGCGACTCTATCACAGATAAAATGAGCGTTATCACACACCCTAAATCTAAATCCTAATGCAAATCCAAATCCAAATACTAAACCCGTCTACAAACCAATTAAATGTGAATTTTGATTAGAGAGGTACCAAAAAGTAAACGTGTAAAATACATATGCTGCCTTGAGTTGAGATCCCTAAAGAACCCACACTTGTCATAGAACCAATCAACCAATCTTAACCATACAATCCAATTTGATCTAAAGGCTGGGATCAAATCTGCTATTTACACTTAAAGGGCAAAAAAGACAATTTACTTTCATTTAAAAAATAAAAAAAAAAACGGTTATCAACACATAAAAACCACCAAAACACACACAAACCACCGGTAAACCGCCGTCTTCGTCGATCCGCATTATATCCATCGTCAATCAGTAGCCGATCCGCCGTCGACATGTTGTCCCCACATCTGTTGTCCCGCCGTCGACCTGATGTTCCGCCGTCGATCCGTCGTCCTCCGTCGATTTGCCGTCATGATGGTGCTTTAAATCTCTTGCTACTCCATATCAGGTTGCTTCTAATTATAGGTCGAATACATTTGTGTTATGTAATTGTTATGAATATTTTTGGTTAATTAGTTTTATGAAGCAAAATGACAACTACTGGTTGTTAGGTTTATTAATAATTAGTCATTAATTAATTCATTTCATTTCTATTACCACTCTTTATGGTGTTTTGTTATTGATCTAGAAAGAGTAAATCACACTTTGCTATTTTGTTTTGATCTAGAAAGAGTAAATCAGGAGTTGAGATTTACTCTTTGTCGTTGCAGCAAGTTGGCGTGCTCTAGTTTCACATGTGATTTACTCTTTGTCATTATAAACTGAATCACAAGTTCAAGGTTAGAGTAAATTAGTAATGACGCTAACTGATCTATCTTAAATTGTGATGTTTACTGAATATAAGTCCATGTTGATTTCGATTGATCGGCGTATATAGTAAACGTATTGTTAAGCTAGCTGATGAAGATTCACACACACACACACACACACAGAGTAGTGGAAAGTTGTTTAGGTTTTTCAATAGGCATTTCGTTGCGGTAGTTTCGTTACCTTATAGTGAGACTGCGAGACAACAACTTTTTTTTAGTTTCTGATACGTGTTAGTTTGGTTTTAGTTTAACGCTTAATCAATGTATTTACTGGTTCAGTTTGTGCACTAGTCTGGTTTTTGATAAATCACATGTGATTTCTTCCGAATCACATGTGATTTCTTCCGAATCACATGTGATATGTTCCGAATCACATGTGATTCTTTCTGAATCACATATGTTTTGTTCTGAATCACATGTGATTTTGTAATATATCTCTGAGTAATCACTTATAATTACATGTTACTAACTAAATTTTTGTATGTGACTAACTACAGGTCTTGCTTAAAAATTTTAAGAAAAGCCTAGCCGAAGACTAAGTCGAAGCCTATTCAGAGAAAAAGGAAGTTATTAGATTCCAAAAAAGATTCTGAAAGTGATGAGCGTAAGAAGGTGTCAAATAAATTCAATGGGAAGATGATTAAGTTTTAGGTACTTTGTGTTGGACAAGTATCAACACTGTATGTTATAGTTTGTCTATAGGAATATTAGAAGTAGTTTAATTCTTGTCCATGGTATTTTCTATGTGTGTTTTGGAGCAAGTATGTGTTTGTAATAAAACAAGTATTGAAATATGTATCTTGTGATTTAGTGTAATTACAGATATTCTAATAATTGTTTCATTATCTTAATTACTTAGACAAGTAAAATACATGCTTTTTGTGGTAAATCACATGTATTTTACACATGAATCACATGCGATTTACACACAAATCACATGTGATTTGCACACAAAACACATGTAAATTTGTGTAATTATAGGTCTTCTGATAATTGTTTCATTATGTTACTTAGACACGTAATATACATGCTTTTTTTTAGGTAAATCACATTTGGTTTATGGTTTTACACATTAATCACATGTGATTTGCAAACAAATCATATGTGATTTACAAACAAATCACATGTGATTTGCACATGAAACACATGGGATTTTCATGCAATTTATACTAAACGTGATACCATGTTTCTTACAAATCACATGTTTTGTTTTCGGTACCATTTATAAAAATGTTGAGTACTTTCTTGTGTCTTAAATTCAAACATACTACAAATACGAAAGATGGGCATTCAGTAAAAAGTTTGTATTCGAGTAAATAAGAATTCCATAAATTTGATCAACATTATGTATAAAACATTGCAGAAATTCTAAAGAAAATGAAAAAAAAAAAAAAAAAAAAAAAAAAAAAAAAAAAAATCAAATCAAATGTTCTCTCCAAAATGTCGACATTTCTTTCTCGGCTTCACTCTGACTTGAAGTGATTTCTCTCTTCGATTCATTCTATGTTGTCATTTCACACCACATTTGTTTTCCAGAGCACCTGAAAGATTTTTTAGTTATAGGTTCTTCAAGTTCTCACATTGCCAATATGTCTACAAGAGTATGCCTCTTGAACTTTAGGTTCGGAGTCACACTTGGAATCCGACCCAGGAGGTGGTCCATCATCTTCTGAGTCTTGGTTGTGCCTATGATCGTGTTCAAAGGATTAAACACTACTAGTATTATTTATCATGTCCCCCATAACTGGACCATTCAAAAACAAACACCAAAATGCAAAATATGAATAACCGCCAGTATCCGTGTGGGGGTGCTTCATTCTAGCTGCTACATATCTTCCAACTTCCAACAAAAACCTATCAACACTATATTCAGCTAAACAGAGACCCATCTTCAAGAGGTGGTTCTGTCGTTCGCATCTTTTTGGTAGGATGTTGCACATCTGATTCCAAGCCCAAGGACTCACGGGAACCAGTGGACCCATTTGCTTGCATTTCGGAAAAATGAGAAGATAATGTAAGATTATAAACATAACCGTTACCATTATCATTATTACCAGGTATTTCCACATGCTCCATTAATGGTGATCTTGGTTCATGTCTTATCTCCATGAAGTCGACTTCTTCATTCATTTGCTTATTACTATTCACAACTAATGAATCTTCACATCCTGAAATTGATGTTTGTGGCGATGTTTCATAAAAGTTACTGTTTCTGAGATCCTGGGATGAATATGGGATTTCGGGTGCGATTCCATTGTCTTGCTCAAGATCAATTTCTGTCAGAGAATAAACAGATTGTCCTCCGTTTTCTATATTTCCCTGTTTTACAATGAAAGCCATGTTATGTCAGACTAAAATGTCAAAATTAACCCAAAACAGTCATCAACAGGTCAAATTAGAGTTACTGTTATCTCTAATGGATCAAAAGGCTCAAAAGCCACCCAAAGTTTATTTACAATGCATAAAACTTCCAACTCATGTTAAGTCTGGCACGCCAACTTGCTACAAAATGCATGTTATGATTCTGGTAGAATCATATGTGATTCTACAAGAATCACATGTGATTCTACAAGAATCACATGTGATTCTTGATCACATGTGATTCTACAAGAATTACATGTGATTCTGGTAGAATCACATGTGATTCTGGTAGAATCACATGTGATTCTGTGATTCTAGTAGAATCATATGTCTCTCTAGAAGCAAGACTTAAAACCAACCAGATGTCTCTCTAGCCCAACCAAACATCATTTACATATCTACTGTAACCTCACTACGCAACAAAATCATACTCAATTTTAAAGAAATCCAGTCAGCAGTCAGCACACATTCAATATCGAATCAGATAGCATTCAAACTAACCACTGATTTTCAATCCCAAGCAACTTATCTCACTCACAATACAATTATGCAAAAATAACTATATCAAATCAAATAAATAAATCAATGCACAACAAAGATAACAAAACAAATACGCAATTATACAAAGCAGAGAAAGGTTAGCATAATACAAGACGAACTAAGCCCTAACAGTAATCTCACTCACACCACAGATCAGATCTCTTGTAGCCAGATACTTGGCCCAATATAACAGCAATTTCCTATCTTATGTATTTAAGCTGTAAGCAACTAATGCCACAAATATTAACAGCAATTTCCTATCTTATGTATTTCTTATAGCTGTAAGCAACTAATGCCACAAATATTAAGAAGTCAAATACAAATACAATCAAGGCTCCAAAGCCACAAATTCATTAAACAGTAAGCACACGTAATGCTATTGCCATCACACTGAACAATCAAATAAACAATTAGCAGATACCATAAGATATTTTGCGCAGGTTCAGAAGCAAGTTCATATGGCCCAATTTAACAGAAATTTCCTATCTAATGTATTTCTTATAGCTGTAAGCATCTAATGCCACAAATATTAAGAAGTCACAAACAAACACAATCAAGGCTCCAAAGCCACAAATTCATCAAACAGTTAAAGCACACGTAATGCTATTGGCATCACACTGAACAATCAAATAAATAATTAGTAGATACCATAAGATATTTTGTGCAGGTTCAGAAGCAAGCTCATACAACCAGATCCTTCAATATAGCCCAATCTGAAATCATTTACATATCTATCTTAACCTTACAGCAATAAGCAACAGTTTGTCACGCCAACTAAATCCAGTCATCAAAGTTGTCAGACTCACTCATGACTCGAAATCCTACTTTTTGACTGGCGGTGCGACTCGTCTCGACTTGTAAGAGTCCTTATACTAAAAGTATATGCAAATAAATATATAATATGTCTAAAAACCAAATATAAGCCCAATCAGTAAAATTACAAGCTCGTTAGTTGAAGTGTGTTGTTTCGTTAACGTTTTTTAATGGGATGTAAACCCTCCCAGTTTTCAAAAATCAAAAGCAACATCAAATTCCACATAAAAGGTTAGTCTATGTTTGAACTTTAATGATTTAAGGTTTCAATGTACTCAAAAGTAAAAAATCTTTGGAGGGAACCTAAAGCACAGTGGTTAATAGATGACAATGGTGTTTAATTGAGGAAAATGTTGAGATGTGTGGTTGTTTAACAGACTCATACGAGTCGCAGGTCGAGTTGACTCATTGCGAATCAGACGCAGCCGTGAGTCACTCTACGAGTTACCATGTTTTATGCCTAAACTGACTCGACTCAAGTCTAAAAACTATGCCAGTCATAGAACATACAACAATCAGATAACAACACAATTTCCTTAGATCAGTTAGCACTCAAAATAAACACTGATTTCAAACATGAACAAACAGTCATAGAACAATATATTTTTACAGACTAGCTATAGAAAACTATGAAGTAAATGAGAAGTATCTATCACAAACAACTAAGATAGCAGATATGTAAACAATAATCCAAATATATAATGCATAACAACAAACCACTAAAATGCAAGAATCCATGAGAGTCATCTCCTAAATAAGCACCAAAATAAGCAACATCTAATAATCATATATTAAAATAACAACAGATGTTCATTCATAAATTACAAATCAAACCGAATTTGAATCTTCAAAAACACTTGTAAATTGCTAATAACAATAATTATATTCTAATTATATACTTCAATAACAATTAAATGAACAAAAATCAAATTAGATTCAATAACCTGAATTTCTTTCAAGTTTTGTTTAGTTAACTGATTTTCAACAACTTTTAAATCAACAGCGGACTGTGGATTGACGGCGGACGGCGGATCGACGGCGTAAAGACAGATCTCCGGTGGATCAACATCATATCAACGGTGATATGAAAGATCGACGGCGGTTTATGGTGGTTTGTGTGTTTTTCAGGTGAGAAAGAGAGTGTGTGTGTGTAACCTGGAGTGACAGAATGTGTGTGTAAATGAATGAGAAGTGGAGAGTAGTAAAATTACTAAAATACCCGTCGGTTAATAATTAAAATAAAATACCAATTAATCTTAGCTATTGGATTAAAGTTGAATGGGTGGTTAAGATCAAGTGGTTTGATCTTTAGCAAAAACTTGATCTATACCGAACTTTTGTCATGCTGCCTTAAACAAAACCAAAATCCAAACACCCCTATATATCTACTTGTTACTTAACCCCAATTGGACGGTTATATGTTTGGCAGCCCTTCATTATAACATATCGATCCTTCAATTGCAATTATAATCTTCTCTCTTAACTCTCTCTTTAATTTTTCGAAAGGTATCTCTTTTTTTTATGTCTAAGCGAAGGTAAAAGAATGGGACGCAGTAGTTCTTCTTCCAAAAGAAAATATTCAAAGAAAAAAACTTCATCCGAGGTTTGTTTTAATTTTATATATCATTGTTTTTAGGGATTTCAATTGTTTTTTTAATCTGTTTTGATAATCTGTAGTTAGTTTTTTAAGGGTTGTTTGGCATAAGTATAATGTCAATTATTAGGTAATCTTGGGGTAACCATGGTTTCCCATCTTTTGGCCGACTAATTCACGGGGTTTGAGTCCACTGAGCGCAGGATTTGAACCCGACATTTAGTGATGATAGTCACAAGCCTTTTACCACTATAGGTTTTGGTGTGTTTGTTAAACCTTATTTTCTTATCCTATAAACCCAGTTTTTTAGGCTTATTTTCTTTCTTTAAGTCAAAATAAGCTCACAAGTCAGAAAATAAGCCAGAAATTTGGGCTTATGAAATATAAGCCAAACCACTAATCATTGGTTTAACCTGAAGATAAGCTTAAACAAACACCCCCTTCAAGTTTAAGTTTTTAGATAATTAGAATCATCGGTTTTGTTGCGGGCATTTTGAAACTGATTAATAAGATTATGACGAATTGACGATCAATAAGAAACTGATTTTTTTAGACATGAAAGCATGATAGTTAGTTAATCTTGTGACGAGGAGTGTTTGGCTGAATATTTAAGGATTTTCATGTAAGTAACCTCTAAATAATCATATTATCAGAATCGGTTTTGTTGAAGCTGCAAAGCTGATTTATTGATCCCTAATTAGATAAAATAGCATAAACTGATCATTGGGGACTTGAAAAGACGATGACTAGATAATTAATTTCAAAACAAGAATGTCAAATGCCCCGTAAGCATATTACTCTGGTTTCTCGGATTTCAGTGTGTAGGAATTTTGTCTATTTATCTGATGCACTTGTATTGTGAAGTAATGTGGTACTTTAAAACTTTAATTGAAATATGGTGAAGAAAAAGAATGTCAAACTCATAATCTGATTATGATGGTGAATCCATTCTTCCTTCTAATGCACACACCCTATTTTTATTGTCCATCGTCTGTTCGATAAGCTTAGGATTCTTCTTTTTGGATCGGGTTGGGTTGGGTTGGGTTGGGAGGAAGAGATATAACACTTCTATTGTTTGTAAGGGTGAAACTAAAGAGAACATCCTGATAGAGGTATGTGATCTTGGTTTCATTTTACTATAAGACTATTAGCTCATGTTGATTACAATGTCCTTAGGGTCGTCGAATAAAGAAAAGTAGAAGAAGTAAATCCAAGAAGATTCGTCATCATGATGATTCCTTTTCTTCATATTCTGATGATGAATCATCTAGTTCATCATTATATTCATCCTCCAGTTCTAAGGGTGAGTATAATAAGAGTAAAAGATCTCGTTCTCGTGGACGAAATGAAGTAAAGAGTAGTAGTAAGAAACAAACTAGAAAAAGATATTCGAGTGAAGAGAGCAGTGAAGATTCGCCCCCTGTGAAAAAGAGAAAAAGGTCTAAGAAAAAAGCTGACGAGTCGAAGAAGAAAAGTAAAAAGATTAGAAAGAAAAAGAAGACAAAAAGAGATGCTTATACAAGTGACTCTGAAAGCTGCTCAACTTTTAGTAGTGACGAAGAGCGTTCAACCAGAAGGTCCAGGGGTAGAAGTGGAACTAGGAAAAATAGGAGTCGAAGCTCTTCACCGAGCAATAGTTATTACGATGATGAAAACAACGAGGAAAAGATGGTGGAAAACAATTCTAGGAGGTTAAAATCTGTTATTACTGTTGCAAAACCACCAGAGAATGAAGATTTGGATGTTTTGAAAAACGATGAACCTAAAGACGAGATTGTGTATGATTATGATGATTACCCAACTAGTAAAAGCAATGATAGTAATGAGTTAGTTGACCGTTCTAATGTTCCACCTGAAAAAAGTGTGATTGAAGAAGTAGACTCTGCTTCTGGTAACATTGTATCAGAAGTGGAAGATTTGGAGTCGATATTGAGACAAAAAGCTTTAGAAAACCTAAGTAAATTTCGAGGTGGGCATCAAACAAAACCAGTAGTACCCGTTAATAATGAACATAAGAGTGATCAGAGTGGCGTTAAACAGCCGACAAGTACAGGTGTTAGCATGTCGCCTGTGCCACAACCAGTAATCCCTAGGAGTAGGTTTACATGGAGGAGGGATCCTTCGGTTCCCACAAGGAAAGAGGAAAAGGCTGCAACTAGCAGTGGACCCCACTCTGGTGGATCACAGCCAGCTGCACCAAAATTACCTAGTGCGGGTTTATCTTCCACTAGTACGGTGCAAAATAAGTTTGTTAATGAGAAATCGAAAGTTTTGGCCAATATCAATAAAATTATTGGGAGCAGAGGAAATAATGAGGTAAAAAAGTCAACTGTTTCTCAGGTAGAAAATAAGATTGTTAATGTGAAATCACAAGTTATAGCCAATACCAATATTAGTGGTGTAGGAAATAATGAGGTCAAAAAGTTGGCTACTGCTCAGGTAGAAAATAAGATTGTGAATGATAAACCGAAAGTCATGGCTGATACCGGTAACGGTATTGGTGATATGGGAACTGGTGAGGTCAAAAATTTGACCGCTTCTCGGGTAGAAATTAAGAGTGTTAATGAGAAGTTAAAGGTCATGGCGGATACAGATGACACTGTTTGTAGTATAGTAACTAGTGGGGCCAAAAAGGCAATTGCGGGTCAGTTAGAAAATAAGAATGCTAATGAGAAATTGAAAGTTATGGCGGATACAGATAAGCCTATTAGTGGTATAGAAACTAGTGAGGTCAAAAAGTCAACTGCTGTTGAAACACCCTCTTCCACTTCTACCAAAGAAGGGAGCTCAAAGGAGCAGCGGAATGAAAGTAACGACAACTCACAGTTTGAGAAGAAGACAATGACCGTGAGGAGGGGTGGTGAAATGGTGCAGGTAATTGTTTGTTACTGTATATAATTTCTCATTTAGTATAATTATATGACTACTTAAATTTATTTTTGATGTTTGTTACCAGGTAAGCTACAAGGTGTATATCCCAAACAAAGCTCCTGCTCTGGCTAGGAGGCGGCTCAAACGATGAGCCATAGTATATACATATGGTATGAGTAGTACTGTTAGACGCCATATATGGTTCCTCATGTTTTGTACTCTTGTTGAATGATAAAGTACATGCAACAGGCGAGTTTGAAGAGATCAATCGTGTTATGCAAAAGGAGGAGCAACATACATATGGTCATCAAGCAAATGTTTTATCTTTTTTGTTTTACTTTGTGTTAAATAAACTTTACACAACACTGTGTCTTTTGTTTTTGTTTTTTGTATTTATTTAAATTTTGTTATAATATCATGAACATGCATGTGTATCTTGTGAAGACATATTTTGAAGCACCCTGCAACGAATTTACTTGTGTTGCGCAGGGCTATTACCAAATCCATTGGGATAACTTGTCGTAGCTGAATTAATCAAACTGTCGCATTTAAAAAACTGGTTCATAAATAGTAATAAATACAGAAAATAATCTAATTGAACATTAATATCTTCATCAGCTACTAATCGACCTCTTTGTGCCACTTATGCAAGCCCAATCTTCGATTTCTGACACAGTGATATCTTCCAAAAGACCCGAGTATCGCTCTACAACAGTTGGTACCTGAACATACCAACAGTTCCCCAAGTTTACAAACAAAAATATTCGTGACATAATGCGATATTAAAACAGTTGGAACATACCTGCTCTAAGATAATACCAGATAGACCAACTACACCACCAGGCTTAGCATAAGAAACAATATGATCGGCCAAATTTAGTAATGGGTTCAAAAGAATGTTTGCAACAACCACATCATACTTTTCTTTTCTGGTAACAATTTCCAAATCATTTAAATCCCGCTCTTCTACATTGTTATCCGTCATAGCCCATTGCCATTGGCCCGTTGACAAAGGATCAATGCTACTAGGAACGATCTGCAATTGCAGTTTATCGGGTCCTATGATGTTTAAAGAAGCATTATGACGTGCAGCTGATATGGCTTGAGGATCTATATCGAACCCAACTGATGAAGCTGCACCAAACTGTACCACATAGTCAAGATTGCAAACCGGAGTTTAAACAATATATAAACAAGGAGTACCTTTAATGCTGCAATTGCAAGAATCCCTGAACCTGTCCCATAATCCAAAACTGTTTCTCCACCTTTGATTAAACTGTGTAGCAACAACAGACATAGCTTGGTGGTCGGGTGGTCTCCTGTTCCAAACGCTAGCCCAGGGTTTAGACTTATAATGGTTGCTTGATCATCCTGTTGAATTATCCCCAACTACAATTTAATAAGCTAATAGGAAGTGGATTGATTTATCATGCGGGGAAGAATGGAAGTAGAATAATCAAGAACATATTGTAACTCTGCAGACTGTTACAAGCTCATGAGCTACTTTAATTTAATATTTCTTTACCGGCTTTGCTCAAAATCTTACTCTGGATTAATAATTTAAAAAGCGATACTGATACCCCTCCTAAAGCTACAAAAGTGCCAAACATAGTTTGAAGTAGCAAAATTCTGATATGATATACTAGTTATGTAAAATAGAAAAAGTTGAAAGTTTGTACGTTTTTACTAGTAAGAAACTGCAATATTACCCAGAATGGAAATTTGATGAAAGTTGGTTATTTTTTAAAGCAATTAAACTCTCAGTTGATGTAACTTAAGAATCTAATAAGATGATTTAGACCAAAACAACGGTACTTATTCAAGCAAAGGGAATCTCTAAAATGGAAAGGAGTGAAACCATACCGGGGGAGTTATCCACTCGGGCACAATCCAGAGCCCTTCCTTAACTTTAACAGGATTGAAAGATTCCTGCAACATATTTTAGTACCGATTAAAACCCTATAAAACCGTAGAATTATGATCATTGACATATTTTTATGACACAAGTCTATGAAATTCGATCTAAAGATTGACGTCTAGGGATTTCATTATTCTTGTTAAATCGAATCTTCTTGTTAGCATTTTATTGCAAAAAAATAGATAAGAAAGCAATATAACCCGAGCATTGTCAATCCAATCAGACTGGTAACCAGTTGTGACTTTGTAAACAGGTGTTTCTTTTAAGCCTACTGAATCAGCGGCCAATGCAATGCTCTGATGCACATCATGAGATACAGTAAATATCGAACCAAGCGAGACCTACAAAATGAAATATACTTAAAAAAGTTACATGATATTTATTGCAATCCAAAATTGATTATCCACTACGAAATAATCACAAACTTATCAAATGTAATAAAACACACGTCAAGAAAATAGAATTTAGATATTTTCTTCTCAGTTATTTGGGTGTCTAGCAAGTTATTATTTCACTAAGCTGGTTGGAATTGCTCTTTTTTTTTCTGCTTTTACTTAAAAAATAAATAATCATAAGCTGCTTAAAAATAAGTACTTCGGGAAACTGAGTTTGGACTTTGCTCATTGTGTAAAAAATGCAAAGAACAAACACTTCAAAATAAAATCAAGTTAAAAAGGTTGTATAAAAGTAATTTTAATTTCAGCAAAAACAAACGCTTTAAAATACTGCTTATGAGAATTTGCTTATTTTACCTGAAAAATAAGTATAAGGATAACACAAAACTGATTCCATTTGATAATAAGCAATCCCAAACACCCTTGCACTGAGATAATCACTTTCAAAACGCAATGCCAAACATTATACCTCATGATTAGAGTTACAAGAGTCTAGCTCAACCATACTTGTGGAAACAGCACCAAAACACAAAAGTGCTTCAGAAAGCATATCCTAAAACAAAAAAGACCAAAACTTAAACTCAACCCATTAAAAAACAAGCAAAAGGGTATCATAAAAACATATTCTTTTTTATCTTACTGCAACTTGTTGACTACATTGTATATCTACTGATAAATAAGCACCAGTTTTTGCTGATGTTGTTTCATAATCAGCAGAAGATGTACAAAATGGTGTGGTAAGTGACCTTAAACTCAGGAAGTTTTTTAAGATTGTTGATGGGTTTTTTGTTGTGGGACCAGATGATATGAATGTGGTTCCATGTTTGAGAAGTGGAACATTGTGGAGTGATTTTGGGATTGAAGTGCACACCAAGTGTTTGATGAAATGACTGCGGAATGTACATAGGAGTGTTGATGGCATGTTTTGTTTTGTTTAAGTTCTGAAGAGTGTTGTTCTTGTTTGAGTAAACTGTTAAGATATCATATGACTGAGGGAGCATAGTGAAACATTTGTAAAAGAAATAAACACAAAATGTTGTTGCAAAACATTTGGATTGTATGATTGTATTGTATCAATCAACATGTAGAACTGGTTAATCGCTACTCGAAAAGAATGTTACGACTCAATTATCCCTAGAAAAACCGACTACTTAGACATCATCATAGGGTTGAGCATTATAGACTGCGGACCGGACTGGACCGAGAAACCGGATCGAACCGGACCGACCGGACGGGACCGAATGTATTTTTGTTCGGTCCTCGTTCCACCCTTTTAATCATTTTCTCCTCATTCAGGTCCGGCTCGGTCTTACACACAACCGGACATTATGCTTTGTTGGACCGGACCAGAACGACCTGGACCGAACCGAACATTTCGGTCCGATCCTCAGTGCGGTGATCTATTTTCGTCCGTCCGGTTTTAGTCGGTCCGGTCCGGTCCGGTTTTCGGACCGTGATCAGCACTACATCATCAAACTGAATGTTTTTTTATAATAATTTGTGTTTGGTTTTCGCATTTTGTCTTTGTAATAGCTGATTCTAACATACAACATACCCATTCCAACGAACTGAATGTGAAAAGACATCACAACATTTTAGTTATTTGTACTTCATTAAGCAAATGAGAATGGTTTCACCAAAATAATTTACAACAGAAGCATAAAGTTTACAACTCACAAAAATCGAGATGTAAGCTCAGCTCAAACAAAAAAAATCAACAAAACAATTTACAGATTCTCAAAATGTTACGTATATTTGACTAAGTTAATCAATAACAAACATAAAATGCACCACGAAAGTTAGTCTCAATCAACACAACTCAAAATCGCTCTAAGCTCTTTTGACATCTTGAGAAGTAAGTCCTTGCCATCTGCACCACAAAAAAGATCCAGATCAGAACACATACATGCTCCAGGTAACAATTTACATTTAAAAAAAATGTCACTCGACAGTTGAAGTACCTTGAAAGCAAGAACCTTGTGAGTGGGCTTAGGTTAGCCTTAAATTGACTCTCCTTGTTCCGTTGCTTCTTTTTGGTATCAACGTCTGGATTCACGTTCTTTGGTTGCTCATCTACCTTTTTACCCCTGGAAAACCCACGAGTTGCCACGTCTTGAAGATTTTTTAACGATGGTTCTCTTGAACTGGAAAACAGTCCCGTAAGCAAAACACAAGAATAATTATAACTTTTTTTAGAGTATATCAGGAGTGCCTGAGAATATATACAAGATATATATGTACCTTGCTAGTCGGTGAAGCAACCTTGTAATAAGAAATTCACAGGAGCCAGGCTTTGTGTATTCCATATCCATTAATGAGTTTATAACCAAATTAACAACAGGAGCTCCTAAATCATCAGAAATTGCCTACAATATTTGGAAAATAAATCACTTTTGCATTATCTCTAAGGAAAGGGTTCATCAGGATTTTTAGATATTATAATAGAGAGTTAAGTGCGACAATATGTAATAATGAGGGCACACCTCTTTTAATGAAGGGATTAGCAGAGTCGACAATGTAGCGGATGCTGATGTGGCAGACATTCTAAGTCTATCTTCTTCATCATCACTTGTCTCGAGAGGTTTTGCAAATGATTTAATTGCATCTTGGAAATCCCTGAAACATTATAAAGGAGAAAAACATCCATAACATACAAACAACAAGAACAAAATTCCATCCCTGAAAATGTGAACTTTGCATGATATACCCTGCTCAAATTAATTTAAACAATAACAAGGATAATATATGATACCTTGAAGAATCTGAACTATTTCTTGACTTTTCTGGTCTTCTATTTCCTTGAACGTCTTTGTTGAGTATGTCCAGACCAGAACCATCTCTCACATTTTCTTTCCTCATTCCTCCTTGAATTGCAGCCTTTGCCTAAGAAAGATTTAATTAAATACGGATTATAATCAATTTCCAGACGTTACATTACATTCATGACTTAAAAACAAACTTAAGATGAAAAGACCTCTGCAAGGTTTAGCTCACTGTCTTCAGGCGAGGCAGTGGAAGCTAGTTCTTGACTTCCAAGTCTTGACTTAGGAGTTCGTGGAGAATCTGTATCGCCACGATATACAATAGTGCCACTGGTGGAAGCATCCTCCACAGACTTTAACATGTTGCTGCTCAACTATAAAAAAAAACAACTAATCTATTAACATGAGGGAAATATATTTTTATGAAGAGTTGGTAGTGATTTAATCCCCAAAGTCTTAAACTTTCATCTATCTGCGGTTAACCCTTAAACCAAATTTTAGAACTTTTTATCCTGAACTTTTTTCTATATTTTTTAAAATATTCTGCTATCAGTATTCTTACACCTTTTATACGATCATGTGATTAATATCATCTAAACTAGGGTGTAGGTATACCCTGGTACTCTGATCACTGGAAAACGAAGATTTTTCTCGCACGACAATTGTTCCTGTGCCAACCGGCGATATATCTTCCTGCAAAAAGGATTTGAAACGAGGTCACATAAAAATTATTCTTTTTTTAAGAGCGAAAATAAATACGGACAGGCTCTGATCTTGAGATATTAATGAACAATAACAATAAAGATAAATTTACCATTAATAATTATCTCTTTAAAAACTAGTAATAAAATACTAAAATGATAAATTTGGATCGTATCAGACTAACATCATCCCTGTAACCTTCAAGAAATGAATCTTGGGCATCATCCCTGTAACCTTCAAAAAATTCAAACTTGAAGCTAAATTCATAACTGAGTATAATCAGATTGAAATTTAACATTTTTTTAATAACATTAAAGTACCAAATAAAGTTAGCACGCGCTACCTTTTTATCACTAATTCAAGAAAATAAATGAAACTAAATATTAATTTCTTTTTGAAAATTGATATGAGAATTTTGGGAGTGAATGCACAAGTAGTGATGCAGACTGTCCAAGTGGTGAATGGGAGAGTGGTTAATGACGTCAGTGTGAGGTGAAAATGATGTTAGTGAGAGTGGGCCAGTGGGGAAGTGGAAGAATATGGGCTACTGCTAAACTAAAGTTATTTCGGTGGATATTTTATTGGGCTCAAGACCTATGCAATATAAGAGACTAAGATACTAAGGTCGTGTTTTTTTTATTAAGATGTTTCGGATATGAATTTGACTTCCACAACATCAAGCCCAACTCATGATTATTTTTTGTTAATTTGGTGAGTTAGAGTGTGTTTGTTTTGTGAGACATTTTTTCAAAAAACAAACACAACCTTACTCACCATACTAAATGACTGAAAATGTGGGACCCCACTAAAAAAAGTAACTTTTTCTATTTGTATTGTGAGTGTGTGCGGGTATTTAGTGAGATATATTTTTATAAAGGTGAGTGAGAGTGACCAAAACAGATGTATGGTGAGTGAAAGTAAGAGCAGAGAGAAAGTTGAGGTGGCGGTGAGTAACTCACCACCATCGGTATTCGCTAGGGGTGTATACGGTTCAGCTTGGGTCGGTTTCTGGCTAAAACCAAAAACGAACCGAAATATTCAGTTTTTATAAAACCCAAAACCGAAATCGTTCAACTTTTGACGGTTCGGTTTATCGGTTTCGGTTATTTCGGTTTTTAATCATTTATATTTGGGAGTGGCCAATTTATACCAACAAACTTGTTTTACGTAGAAAATTAATTATTTTTTCTCTACTTTTTCTTTTCTCAATCTGAGCCTAATAATGTTTATCCCATATTTTTACAATTAAACACATATAGATGAGATAAACACATGCAAGTGAATATACACATAGTATGATTATTGTCACATATGTATTGATGTATTGTCGAGTAAACACATGCACATGAAAAACACGTTATTATAAATCCACCTACAAAATGAATATAAATTTATAAATTTGATTTATTTAGTAATTTATTTATATTTTATTAATTATATATTATTATATAATAAAACCGGTTCGAATTGGTTTTTGGACGAAAACCGAAACCAAATAGAATTTTTCGGTTTTGAAAAGTAAAAGCCGAACCATCGGTTTTTAGTTTCGGTCGGTTATTTTGGTTCCTTTTTTTTAGTTTGGTTTCCATTTTTTCGGGTTTTTCTGCTCGCCCCTAGTATTCGCGTTATATGCGTGTTATAGGTATCACATTATGCTCATAACGAGCGTTTTTGTGTGTTTTTTTGGTTTTAATACAAATAAATAAAATATCATTTTTTATAATAAATACCCACTTGTACCATACAAACAACCAAACAGAATCAATTTTTTTCTATTTCATATATTTTCACTTAAACGGTTATTTTGGTTCGTTTTTTTTTTAGTTTGGTTTCCATTTTTTCGGGTTTTTATGCTCGCCCCTAGTATTCGCGTTATATGCGTGTTATAAGTATCACATTATGCTCATAACGAGCGTTTTTTTTTTTTTTTTTTTTTTTTTTTTTTTTTGGTTTTAATACAAATAAATAAAATATCACTTTTTATAATAAATACCCACTTGTACCATACAAACAACCAAACACAATCAATTTTTTTCTATTTCATATATTTTCACTTAAACTTACAGTCACCTTCAACAAAAACGAATACCAAAGCAAAGATTGCATCGTGAACAATGTATTTAACCCACCTTCTTCTCGTAAATCGAGATCACCACAACACACTACATCGCCAATTCTAGTTTTTCACCACACACGCTATTTCTCAACTTTGCACAATATGCTTCCCAATAATAGCCATATTTTCCATAACAACCTTTCCTACAACCACATTTTCAAATGAACCAAGATACTTTCAACTAAATAGTTTTACTCCAAATTAAACAACAATACACATTATATGAAGGATTTCGTTAATACTTCAAATCAAATGCCACAATTGTTAAAACCATCACAACAATCAAACATGTCAATCGTGTTTGAAGCTAAACATCAACGATCCTGCTATCGGATATCAATCAATTGTCACACTAGACCTAACTACAGTTCTCTATACGAGTAAACAGAGGGACAAATAGCCTTGGCAAAGCACATGCCAAGCTATGCAATTTATGCTTTATACCAAGAAAGAGTATGCAAATCCAAATCAAGAATTTTGCTCTAAGTTTTCATTGTCCTTATAAAAGACTTACACTTTGTTCTCGAGTTCTTATTTGGAGAGAAAAGAAGAGAAGTGGATAGGAAACTAAAACTACAAAAAAAAAAAATAATAATAAAAAAAAAATTAAAAAAATCACATTTTCAAGTTTTTTTTAGAAAAAATTATGCCAAAATTTCTCTTCTAATCTTCTTTTCAAATTGGGATGATTGGGAGAGAAGGTGGTTTTAAAACCATTTTTTCTTACATGTCATTTCTTTTCTCTCCGACTAGGGAACATACAATTATAAATCATTTTTGCCACTCCTTTTCTTCTCTCTTTTTTCCTCTCTTCATTTCTCTTTTTTTCATTTTATACTCGGGAACAAAGTGTTAAAGTTCACTAATGATTGCAATATTATTCCTCTTTTTTCCTCTCTGCATTTCTCTTCTTTCCGTTTTATACTCGGGAACAATGTGTTAAAGTTCACGGATGATTGCAATATTATTCCTGAAGATCCAAATCTTACAGTATTTCACATTTTGAGGTGTTAAATGGAAGAATTTGAATAGTTTGTGAAGTTTACTCCTTTGTGGCACCTAAATGGTTAGTTTGTTTCTTTTGTTACATTACTTTAACAAACTAGTTTTCATTATACGAATACTCCAAACTAGTTATCAACTTGTTTAAACATAAGCACAAGAAAAAACTCAAACACACCCTGATACGTATGGATGGATTTAGTTTGTTGATGTGTAAAACGAGAAATTATGAGCTAAGAACAACGAGTATGACTTGAATAAAGTTTCCACCACCAAGCCAATACAATCTGTATAATTCAACGATAAAGTACACAAACACCACCAAGAACATTCAAATTGGCAAAAGAAGATGTCATTAGTGATAAAGTGAAAGCGCCACACTAAGAACAATCAACAATCGACTCCTTTTTGTGTATAAACACTTAATTTGGCTTCAAAGTATTATTCAAAATTCATATGACTCCTACTACAACTCAAAAACCCTGATAAAGGAGTGCAAAAAAAAACCTTAGCTCTTTATAGATCAAAAGCCTGCGTTCTAGAGAAAAAAACTGAACGAAAGTGAAAGAAATAGGAAATAAAGTCAGAGAGAGGAAGTAAAGTGACTTTCACCCCAAAAGTGGAGTGAAAGTTTTATAACTAAAATATAACCACTTTACCTCACTTTACTTTCTAAAAAAAAACTAGAGAACACAAACTTTCTCACTTTCACTTTACTTCCTCCCTTTTACTCAACTCGAGAACATAGTAAGTGCATATCAAGAGGTGGAATGTAAAAAAAAAAAAAAAAATGTAATAAAGGATACTAAAAGCCATTATAAATCTGATCTTTTAAATTTGATTTGTGATAAAGGCTAGGTAAAGAGTTGAATTAAACTTCATTTATGCTCTTAAATCTTCAATTAGGTCTTCATCATGATCTTCATTCTTAGGCTAGATTTGCGTTCTCAAGTTGTGTAAAAGAGGGGAAAGGAAATGAAAGTGGTTTTTGTTGTGTTCTCAAGTTTTTGTTATGAAGTAAAAGGGGGGAAAGGAAAGGAAAGTGGGAGGATTTTGTATAGAAAACTTTCACCCCACTTTTGGGGTGAAAGTCCACTTTCCTTCCTCTTCATTTCTTTACTCTCTTTTACTTTACTTTCCTTTCATTTTCTCTTTATTTTTTTCTTGAGAACACAGTGTTAGGCTAGATTTGAGTATCATTAGGCAGCTAGAAAACTATGTTCCTCCTTATTAAGGGTCTTGAAACCTAATTTAACTTGAGCATCCAAATCACATCCATTGTTAGCATGACACGTATAATGGGCTTCTTTTGAAAATGCCCATGCATCACACCCTCTTAAAGCGGTGGGTATCGTGGAGCCGTTCTCCTCGTGCCGTTCTCAAAAAGTGCTACCACGTCAGCAAAACACTCAACGGCACCAGAAACCCTTTGACACCACATTTTGTGTCGTTACTGTTGGCACCACAAAATGTGGTGTCGTTGGCCATTTTTTTTCATTTACCTAAAATAAAATAAAAACAAACTTCAAGGGCTTAAAACATTTCTTGATGTACCTTATTAGTTACTAATGTAACTTTAAAATAAAGATGACAATGAAATCAAACTTCAAGGGTATAAACTGTAAATTAATTAAAAAATAATAAAAAAAAAAAAATACAAACACAACATACATACACAAACACAAACAAACCCAAAAAAAAAAAAAAAAATAAAATAAAAAAAAAAAAAAAAAAAAAAAAAAAAAAAAAAAAAACCTTTGGCTTATTGTCGGCGCGAGGTGGCGCCCGTACAGTGCGCCGTTCATCTTCTTGGGCTGCTAGCTTGGCGCTAGCCTTTCACATGACGACACCCCCAACTCTTAGCAGGGCTGTCTAGTGGCACTGAAATGCCTAAAATGAGTCTTCCATAGACGATGCCTTATAGACACGCGAGACATTATAACACGTACATTAATTTTGTTCACATGATCGATCTTCTTAGTTGTTTTTATGCTCAAAAGAAGAAAGAAAAAGTTCATACTTGCACCTTCTAAAATTAGGTCTTTAAATATCATGTGGCCTAAAGCATTTGTCTTGTAAGCTTCGTGGTCGAGTCGGCAAGCCTCTTAGTCATGAAATCATGATTCACAAAATCAAATGATTAAAACAAAATATAATTTGTTATATCAAAGCCCACGACTAGAATCCATATGCATGTAATTAAGGTGTCTGTCATGTTTGTAAGATATATATGCTTACTTGGCATATTTAATTTGATTATACAAACATGAAGTGGCATAAACAAGTGAGTCATTGTTCACCTGTTATCGTGTCAACTTCACACAATGTCATCATCTCCCACCGCTTCCTATTTGTCGGTAAACAATTTTTTATTTTTTTTTGTTTTTTTTTAACGGCGATATAATATAAAAAACAAAACACTAGCAATGAGCTAGACTTACAACACAATAAGGTAAGGGTTTTTAAGCCACTCGTCCTGACTAAACGAGGTTTTACACCTATCCCTACACCAACAAAATGAACTATACACCACATTATCAAAAAGAACCGCCTTCAAGGGAGTTTTGTCTTCAAACAGGAGCTTATTTCGATATGTCCAAATATGCCACCATAAAGCATAGAAAATACCTTCGAACATCAAATTAGCTTTAGTCCCAAGACGCAACGACACCATCCAAGATACCCATTCATCATACGAGTTACAATCCACATAATTAACATTCCACCAAACCGCAATCTTTCGAGAAATCTGACGAGCTAAATCACATTGAAAAAATAGGTGTTCTGAAGACTCCACCCCACGATCGCAACTAGGGCACAAAATACAAGGAATATCAATACCTCTCCGAGATATATTAAGACGCGTTGGAAGAGCATCCATCTTGATTTTCCAGGCAAGAACATTAACTTTTATGGGCACATACTTCACCCACCGAGTCCGAGAACAATTACTCAATAAACGCTTCTCATCAATGACCCTCCGAATGGAAGCCACCGAAAACTCCCCCGAGCTCTCCAACGACCAGGTCCACCTATCCTCCATCGGAAGAAAGTTAACCGTGCTAACCAAGTCCAAAAGAGCCTCATATTGCGCTTGTTCCACACCACCCCTAGTATTACGACGAAAAGAATAATCTATAGAAGCATCCCTCATCTTCTCGCGAACATTGACCTCCTTACGATTCTCAAGCGCATACAACCGCGGAAACAATTCTTTGAAAGTTCCACCACCATACCAGTTGTCTTTCCAAAAAGACGCTATATTCCCATTACCTATCTTTAAACGCATAAAGTCCATCACATTCACACCTTGACTTTTCAAGACCCTTATCTCATTAATAATGGATGTCCAGCAAGTCCGAACCCCCGATACATTCATCGAGCCCACGTCTCCATCCTCCCCATAAATAGCCTTAATAACTTTCGTCCACAACGATGATCTCTGAGTAAAAAACTTCCAAACCCACTTGATCATTAGACCTCTATTCAAAGCAAAGAGGCTAGACACACCAAGCCCCCCACGTTCTTTGTCCATCAAAACATTGTTCCACTTGACCCATGTAGCTTTCTTACTGCCCACCTCGTTCCCATTGAAAAAATGGCTACGAATAGACTCCAACATTTTAATAACTCTTGATGGAACACGAAAAATGGACATATGAAAAATAGGAATCGAACCTAACACCGATTTCAATAACGTTAATCGTCCACCAACAGATAAAGCTTTCATTTTCCACTTCGACAAACGAGATTTAACCTTGTCAACAACCTCCTTCCAAGCATCAACCCGAGTCATCGAGCCCCCCACTTTAGTGCCTAGATACAAAAACGGACATTGAAGAATAAGGCAACCAAGCTTAGCAGCTGCCTGCTTCACTTTCTCCCCCTCCACGTTAACCCCCAAGATCTTGCTTTTGCTCATATTAATATGAAGACCAGAAGCTCGGTAAAAACACTCCAGCACATGCACTAAAGTAGTAATATTATTGTCGCTCCATTGCCCAACAAATACCGCATCATCCGCATAGAACATATGAGAAATGATCAACGATTGACTTAACTTAATACCTGTGAACAAGCCCGTATCCACCACCCGCTGAAATGATAGGTGTAAGCTCTCCATAATTAAAATAAACAAAAAAGGAGATAACGGGTCACCTTGTTTCAAACCTTTAAAAAATTGGAACTCTTCGGTAGGGCTACCGTTAAGAAGAATAGACCCTCTCGAAGACTTAAGGCATGCTTGAATCCAATCACACCATTTATTCCCAAAGCCAAACTTTTTTAGCACCTCATCCAAAAAATCCCATCGAACAGAATCATACGCCTTCTCAAAGTCCACTTTGAAAATAATCGACTGTTTCTTCTTTTTTTTGCACCATTGTAAAATCTCATTCAAAATGAACGGACCATCTAAAATTTGCCTCTCTAAACGCTTCCTATTTGTCGGTAAACAATTCTTCTTATATCACGTCGGGAAAACCGCTAGCTAGAAAGTAAACAACGATATGATTGCTAGAGTTTATTTTTTGTGACAACATGCAGGTAACTTACACTCACCCGTTTGTGTTTTCATTTGAAATTTGCAACTATCATTTTGTAACTTATGAAAAACAATAAATAGAACATATGACATTTATTTTGCTGATCATATAACAGGCGAACCGTGAGCTAAATGAAAGTCAACAAGAATCCGCAAAAAGTCAATCACATGACGATGGAGTTCCAGTCCACCATAAAAAGCAGGTACTGTACCTTTAGTTTTAAGTATAATGAAGAATGCTATATATACAAAAAGTTCATAAAATCATTTTCACATAATGATTTGACAGCTTATGTGGAGGGTAAGTAAGAAAAAAAAAATGATGATTCAATATGATTGAACCATTTTTTGAAACCAGTTTGCGTATTTAGCATTTCTCTGTCGTGAATGCCCATGAACCATGAATCACGTAGACTTTTATTGTGTAGTGCAAAAGTATGTCGAACATTTACCGAGTGTTTTTGAAATGCATTTGGTCTCAAATATCCGTGTTACAAACCTACTTTATGTTTGATTAAAAAATATATATAAGAGCATATATAATGGGATTATTTTTTTTTAAGTTTTTAATTGGACTAACGAGAGCTTTATTTTGGCACGGATACAAAATACAGCATTCTATTTGCTACGTAATAAAATTCAATTTGGCTTCACTTTGCTCAATCTAATCTATATTTCATCCAACAAAAATAAATATATATAAAAACACAAGTGTATTTGTGAAGAAAAAAAAATTGTAATTAATAAAAATTTAATTGTTAAATTTTAAATAAATTATATGAAGTTACGTAAACTTATAATTCTTCCAGTTTTTTAATAACTAAATCTAACAAATACCCTAAACTTTTTTTATTTTTTTTTTTTTAGCTACATATATGTTGTTGTTATCGATGAATCATATTATAATTATGTATTAAATTGATGTATATGCACGGAATTTTAAATATCAAATGAAAACACGAGGTACTGTGACAACTAAAATTATTATTAACATAAATATAAATATCAAATGAAAACACGATTTTAAGCAAGGATATACGGAATTTATTTATTATTACTATCCGCGTTGAATAACGATTCGTATTATTCCTCTTTATAAGTTTAATGTATGCGTCATGAGTTTAAAGTTCAAATACAATTAAAATTATTATTAACATGAATATAAAAATCAAAATAGTGGCACGGTACCACGGGTTGTTGTGAGATGAAATAAATACACATGAATGTACATATACCAACGACGCATATTTTTTCAAAGGTCATTACGCGCTATTAAACACGCATGATGTCTAGACCATGATATCAATAACTAAAGTTAAACAACATGTAACACCCCGAAATCGGATAAGCGGAAGCATACAAGTTGTGGGGTGTTATTCGATAGTTGTCACAATCACAAGGTACAAAGAACGGTTTTACTTAAATCATTTTAGAAGAAACATTATGATTGAAAACATACAGTTTACAGTACTTAAAACAGTGCGGAAAAAATTTAGTTTCATAAAAGATTTAAAGTGGTCCCAAATAGTTTCTGAGTCTTCTATGACCATGTCATGCCCTCCTCCAATCTCCTCCAAAGGTAAGGTATGCAGCGGAAAAGATTTAACACCTGAGATAAAACATGCTAAAAGTCAACACAAAGGTTGAGTGAATTCATAGGTTTAAAGTAAAGTAGTTGATCACAATATTTCAAGTTTCCATGAAAATGCCGAAAGTTCAAGTATTACCACTGCACTAAGCTCATGACACACAAAGCGTTAACCGGCACCAGAAATCCTGGCGTAAGTCGACAATAACCGCGGAATTTCATAATCATAACAATTGCCCCCAAGTAGGTATCTTGCCAAATACCTAGGCAACTTAAATATAGTACACCCGTGTTGCCTACCCGGTCAACAGGGATGGGATGGTCAATCCTATAGGCCTATATACTATAATCGCGCTCACCCGTGTTGCCTACCCGGTCAACAGGTGATTAATGGTTCATGATCGAGGGACTTGCTGTTGGCAAGGAAGGTACTTAGTGCTTATCAGATGTTTCGCAAGGTAGCTACCAGAAAAGTATAAATGTTGTTCTAGTTCAAATAAAGTTTCAGAAAGCAGCAAGCATAATTTTCAGTTCAAAGTACAGTTTCAGATAGCAGAAAACATAGTTTTCAGTTCAATGTATAGTTTTCAAATAATTGTGATCATATTCAAAACAGTAGCATGTATCTCACCCCAAGTAGTTTATAAAACAGTTAAAGCAAGTAAAAAGTGGGGCTATGAACTCACCTCAGTATGCAGCAATGCAAGACATTCACAAAAATCACAACTGGCATCAAAGGGTAATAGAGCATGACGACATCAAGTGTACAAGCATAACGATACTGGATCGGCACAACCTAACAAGTAATATGTTTCAGAAATAATATTCAAGTAATTTACGAAGTAGCGTCCGTTGAATACTTGTGTTATTATAAAAATGTTTAGTTTTCAATGGCATTTGAAAGAAAGAATATGTTTATGTCTCGTGTGGAAGACAAGAAAGGTAAAGAGGTAACAAGTCGAAGAATACGAATGAACACTCGAGAAAGACGAGAGAAGAAGAAGAAAAAGAATATAAAAAAAAAGAAATAAATCAGAAAAAGGAATAAATAAACAAACAGACGATATCGATAGATAGTTTCGGCTTTTCCCCATTTTTCCCAAAATAGATGTTATGATCGTTAAACTTAAGAGTTTTGAAAAGGTTTTGGAATATTTCATAAATCATAAATAGTTGAAGTTTATAAAACATTTTACGAAATTTCGGCATGAATTGCCCGTTTATAAAACATTTCCAAGTCATACGACTTATTCGAATATTTCAATTACCGACAAGTTTTACAAGTTTAAATATATAATTGGACATATCATTCGCGTGAATATTAGTTGTTTACTAAGTGTTAACTTAAACCGAGAACAATTCAAGTCACTGAGAGAACAGCCTCTCAGTGAGTCATCTTCAGGATGCTTAAGGCGAATTCAAATAGAAGGATTCACTACGCAGGAAGGCGGTACTCCCTGAAGTAGCACTTAAGCCAAAGAAGAAGATGATGGTTCAGTAAGTGTTGGACAAGAACTCACTGAACCCCAGTCTCCTCATCAACTATGAAGTAATTATGAATGATAACTGAGAAGCGTGTCCTGAAGAACTAAGTGCCTGAGAAGATAGGCAGAAATATCTAGGAAGGATTTAAGATAAGATCAAATCTTATCTTGTCAGGAAGAAATCCTTCCTAAGACGGCTTAAAGTCTTGGAGTGTCAGACCAACCACTTCTAAAGACTTAATAAGCCATTTCTATTGGTTCTTGGAAATAACAATTACTGTTGTAATTGTCAGACACGCTTGCTCAACAACTTGTAATATTTTTATTACTTTTACTCAGATTACTTGTGTATAAATAGATTAAGAAGGAGAGAAGTTGAGGGTGTTTTGTACAATTAAAGCTTAGACTTTTGCAAAACAACTTCTCTCCTACAAAGAGTAACGTATCCCTGAGATTGCTCAGTGAGGTCGCATTGTTACCACTCAAGCAAAACTTGAGTTTAGATAGGAGACACCACCATACCTTGTCTATTCAATCCCAAGTGTTTGTTCCGCAAAACACTTGGGTATAGATTCTTTGATTCATTTCTAATAAGAATTTAAACGTTGAAAATTACCTTGAGTTTTACATTCACGTTTTATAACTGTTAGAATTAATCATAAACATTGTATTAGTCATAAACACAAATAGATTAACTTTCTAGTTAACTCTAAGCGTGTAAAGGGACCAACAAGTGGTATCAGAGCCTCTGGTTTATAAAATCCTTTTAAACTAACCAAGAGTGCTCTAGGTTTTTAAAACCAAGATCCTACTATGACTGATATCAATGTACCTCAGCTAGTCGACAAAAAGGGTGGCAGCTACTCCGCTGTTGCACCCAGACTTGAAGCTGGGAAATTTAGCAAATGGAAGAAGCGTATGATTTGCTATCTTACCGGTATGGAACCCTACTACATCACCTGTATCAGGGATGGCCCATTTGTCCCTAAGACAGCCGAAGGGCTAAACAAGCCTGAGGCCCAATGGACCATTGATGAGAGGAGGGTGGTCAATCAAGACCAACGCTTGAAAAGCATCCTTATATCATGTCTTCCTGACGATATAATGGAATCAGTCATCAACTGTCTAACAGCCAAGCAAACTTGGGATGACTTGGTAAACCGCTTTGAGGGTCCCTCAGATACCAAGGAAAATAGAGTCATGGACCTTAAACTTGAGTATAATACTTTCAGGGCAAAAGATTATGAAAGTCTCTCACAGACCTACACCAGATACAAGACTTTGATAAATGAATTATCAAATGATGGTGTTGTACTGTCTAAGCATGAGACAAATGTTGGCTTTGTCAACAGTCTCCCTGAGAAGTGGCTCAACTTCTCACAAGGCCTGAGGAATGCTAACCACATTCAGACCCTTGAGCTCCCTGAAATTTATGGGAAGTTTGTCTATGAAGACAACTTGATCTCAAGGAGATACCTTGACTCAAAAGCTCTTGAGTCCAAAAAGGCCTTAACCTCCACACCCATATCAACTGCTTTCTATTCTAATGGTGATGTGTAGGATATTCAAGAGGATTCTGAAGAAGAAATTGATGAAAGGACTGGTGAGGAGTACCTGAACGACTTGAACTTGAAATTCCAAGAAAGGGCACTCCTTGCTAGTTCAAGACGTTTCATCAAAAGAAATCAGTCCAACTTTACAAAACCAAAAGCAAATGAGACAACTGAATGTTTTAAATGTGGTAAAAAGGGTCATTTTGCTAGGGACTGTTATTCTAAAACTATCTCAGAACCCTCTTACAAATTCTCAGGAAACAGTTCCTCAGGAACTAGCAAGTTTCAACCTAAAATGTTTCAGTCCACCCAACAATTTCAAAACAAGGGTCAAAAGGATTTTGAAACAAAATATAGGAAAATCAAAGCTAAACTTGCACTTCTTGAAACTAATCCCATATTGTCTCAGGATGCACAAACATCTAAACCTATTCAGACAAAGAACAAGGTATTAGTAGCTGAAGCATATGACTGGGATGAAGAAGAGGTTTCCTCAAATGAGGAAATAAGAGTTAGTACACTGATGGCACTTTCTGAAGAGGATCAGGTGGCTGTGGGAAAAAGCCATGCTAGGAATGGAGAGTGGGTCAACATCACCATGAAGAAGGTAAATACTTTACTTTCTATGGATGATGATTCTGATTGACAATCTTATATGAGTTATATTTGTGTTGATCTAAAGTTTGTTGAGGAACAAAGGCTTAACCTGTTTTCAAAATATAACAAAATTGTGTCAGAATTGAATAAATGTAGAGATGAACTGCTTGCATTGAAACAAGCCAAACTAGAATCTATCACTCTACAAATTCAGAACACTAAAATTTTGAAACAAAACCAAGCCCTTCAAACTGAACTTAAGAAAGAAAAAGCTGTCATTGAAAGCTGGACCAAAAAGAACCCTAAGGTCTTTGATTCTGTGGGCCTAATTCCTAAGATAACTATAGGAATTGACCACCTCACTGAAACCTCCAGTGAAAGTCCCAGTGAAATGACCTTTGTTCCAGCTGGCATATCCTTTGAGCAAGAAATGGAACCCAAGTCAAATGACTAGATTGTCAGGGACAACCCACTCAGTAAATTGCCAAACTTTGAGACTGGAAACATCTTGCTCCCTGAAAGTCAGGCTTTGAAAGGTATGCTTGGACTCTTTGACCAACTCAGTATTTCTGATCCAATCAGTGAGCCTGAATCTGAATCAACTCCTCCACTCCCTCCACTAAATACCCTTCAGGGTGCTGCACCAAGCTCAGACCTCCCACCATTGGTCTACTCCCCACACTCTCCAAAGGAGAGATCAGGAAAAGGTAGAATCCTCCTGAGAAGACCACCCCTTGAAGTCTCAGTAAATACTGATGACTCATCAACTTCAGTCCCTTTTGAAGTTGCAACTCAAAGTCCTGATCCAAGAATTGATCAGTTGACTGAAATGGTCAGGAAGCTAAGTGAGAAGATTGTATCTTCTGAAAAACCTTCTCATTTAAAGAAGGAACAAAAACTAGCCTCCTCAAAGACCAAACCCAAACCAACCAAACCCCTGAAAAAGTGTGAACTGTGCAACTATACAAATCATCTCATTGATGACTGCTATAGAGTCCTTTACTGCATGATTTGCAAAAAGGAAGATCACAGGACCTCTGATCATAAAAAATGCTCAGTCATGTCAAACTTTTCAGGACTTAAGGCTCAGTGCCTGAACTATCCTTCTGATTCTAAGCAGAAACAGAAGCAAAAGGCCAAGCCTTTTCCACCTTGCCCATTGTGTGGATTTAATGACCATCATCCTGAGGATTGTCAAAATGACAAACAATGTGAATCTAGTGGAAGTACCACTCAGAAATCCTCAGGAAAAGAGAGGGTTATTCAGTCTAAAAGAGGAATGAATAAACAATCCTCTCAGACTACTGAGGCTACCCCTGCAACTAAATGCAAAACATGTGGTAGCTCAGTCCACTCAACCACTGACCATGAATCAATTAATACTTTCATAAAGACCTACAAAACAAAACCCTCCATGAAATGGAGTCCTAGAAAGAACTGACCCAGTTTACTATTTGTTCAGAAGTATGCCAGGGATCCTATTTGGCATCTAGACAGTGGATGTTCAAGGAGCATGACTGGTGTTAAGGAGTGTCTGCACAAATATGTGGAAGAACCAGGACCCAAAGTGATATTTGCAGATAATTCAAAATATCTCACTGAGGGTTATGGTTCAGTAAACTGCAATGGTATTGTCTTTACTAGGATAGCTTATGTAAATGGTCTTAAGTATAATCTGATCAGTGTCAGTCAACTATGTGATGCAAAATACATAGTTCAGTTTGATGATAAGCAAGGAACCATCTTCAATGCAAATAAGGAAATTGTCCTCATTGCACCAAGAAGACAAGATGTTTATGTACTAGACATGTCCAGTCTAACTCAGGATGGAACTTGTCTCTTTGCTAAGGCCACTGATACACTCAACTGGCTTTGGCATAAGAGACTCACCCACCTGAACTTTAAAAACATAAACAATCTTGTAAAACAAAACAAGGTCCTTGGCTTACCATCACTTGTGTTTTCAAAGGATAAACCATGCTCAGCTTGTGAAAAAGGTAAACATCACAGAGCATCCTTTAAAACCAAAACCAACTTTTCCATCAGGAACTGCCTACATCTTCTCCATATGGATCTATTTGGACCTATCAGTCCAAGGTCTACTAACCATGAGAAGTATACTCTGGTCATAGTGGATGAATACTCTAGATACACCTGGGTATTCTTCCTGATCAAAAAGAGTCAGGCAGCTGAAACAATCATGTCCTTTGTCAGGAACATTGAAAATCAAAATGACATTAAGGTCAAACAGATTAGAACTGACAATGGGACTAAGTTCAAAAATTATGAACTTGAATGTTTCTGTGATGAGAAAGGTATTTCCCAAAACTTTTCCTCTCCATACACACCTGAACAAAATGGTGCTGCTGAAAGGAAAAATAGAACACTCATTGAAGCTGCTAGGACAATGCTATGTGGATCAGTCCTTTCCAAGTCAATAGGCACAAGTCTATTGCAAGATTCAATGGAGAAGTTCTTAAACCTAGGATGTGATCGGGGCATTTGGTAAACAAAATCTTCATCCCCATCCGAGAATGTAATTAACCCGTCCACAAGTTTTTCGTCAAGGTTGGTCAACCTTTTGAAGGGTTCTCCAAAACTGACTTGGGTTAATTTGTTATCAATAAATTCTCCTAAGTCCTCCATAAACATAAAATCCACCAAATACACAAAACTTCCTACGAATACGTGTAGTGGCTTAATCCTAACAACAATGTTATCTCCTTGATATTCTAGCTCATCTACCATGATTTTATTATAATTAGCGCGAGAGATAATGTTCATAGGCAAAGATGAGTTAAGATAAGCATGAAGACTATGATAACCAATCTTACATGGAAATTGCATGTTAAAGAGGCTATCCTTTTCGATCTTAGTCCTAGGGTCAACATACTTAAAGGGATCAATTTCCTCTTTTCTCCATTCCTCGTTAACTACTCCTCCATCACCAGCATCCTCATCGGAGTCTGAGTCGTAAAATGGACTAACTGCATAGTCATTCTCATGGTCAGACTCCTCCATCTCAGAATTGTTACCAAAGTGGTGGTCGGGTGAAAGGTTGTTGTTTTCTACGATGGGGGCGGGAACGGGTAGTTGGAAGTTTGCACGGCGGAAAATACGAATAACAGGGATCAAGCGATCACTATTACTCATGAGGTAGGTGGAAGGTGTCACAAACAAAAGTACAAAGAAATAAGATAGACTAAAGAAAACCTAGAAAAATAAAATAAAAATCTCACTAGAAAGGAATCTAGTGAGTAGACCTAATAAAATAAAAATTCAACCTAAACAATAACTATTCCCCGGCAGCGGCGCCAAAAACTTGATGCGTGGTTTTGCGACCTTACAACAGGTTTTACCTCTCGAGGGATCTCAAGAGGCTTGCAATCCCCACCAGGCAGTGTACCTGACCGATGTAGTATAGTGTAGTAGCAAGTACCGGGGGATTGATCGTTCTCTAGGGGAATAGTGTCGTTAGGATTGAAAAACTACTCTAATAGGTCTAAGGGTGAGGGAAGATTCTTTTTGTATTTTTTTTTATTTTTATAAAAGCAAGTAAAATCTCGGGTTTGAAGGAGTGGGCGGAATTAGTTGCTAGTCAACTAACCCAAATAACTACAATTGCAAATAAAATAAAATAACTGAAAATAAAAAGATTGTGGAACTTATATGGAGACAAATGTGTTTACTTAGATTTCCTTACTCCCTAACTATCTTTTACCGGTTGATTAGTGTGTATTAATTACGTGGATGACGGGTGTATTCCTTAATACCAATCGTGGGGTGGCGTACGTACTTCCCCAACTCTACAAGCTCCTACTTCACTCCTATGTCGAGCCGGCTAAGAAGCTCCTAACATGGGATCACTAGAATTCGCTCATGCATTAAATACAACCATAAAAACCTTAGTACGCATTGGTTCATGTTTCTTAAGACGTTCAAGCAAGTTACCGTATAGGAGGTTAGCCAGTTTTCTTAAGCCTAACATCGATAAACAATCATCCAATACAATTAATAACACACCAACAACCAATAATCAATAGTTAGGTTTCATTAGATCTAAGCAAACACAAGATAAATCTAGCCTAGCATGTTAAATAAAAGACAAGAACAAGATATAATCAAACAACACATAGACATATTGAATGATTAATTGATTACTTATCTTCAATTGAACATGGGAGATCCAAGGGTATAAAACCCTTAAAAGTAGCAGAAAAATCGTCTTAGGGTTTCTCCTCACAAAGTTGCACACTAATGACTAAAAATTATGAGAATATATATAGAAAATCAGATCTGACGGCGTCACGTTATAGAGCTGACGCCGTCACCTCGCCGCGGTTAGGGTTTCTTGATGGCCTTCTTGACGCCGTCCCCTTTTAATCCTCCAAAATCCTCTCTGGCGCGCCAAGGGTTGACGGCGTCACAATGGTGCTTGACGCCGTCACAGGTACTTTTCCAGCCGATTTTGAGACTTTATCGTTTTCTTCACTTTTATGCTCCAAAAACGTCCAAAATGCTTCCTTTTCCAAATTTCATCTCCAAAGTACCTAAAATGACAAAAGGAACGATTTAGGGCAATATTTGATCAAATAAATACGATTTAGGGCTTAAATGACCCCCTAAAAGCGGTACACTTTTCGCTTCATCATATTTGCAGAAAAAAGATCCCAAGACATGGTCGCGAGCATTTTTCAGGGAAGGCGTATGTTGTGAAGCTGTTGAAAACGGTTTTAGCGAATGCTTCAACTCAGTATTGGTTTCGGTGAGGCACAAACCAATTATAACTATGTTGGAGTCAATCAGACTGCTGGTTATGGAGAGAACAAATACTATGCGATCGTTGATGGAGAAGTGGACCAGTGACATATGTCCAAACATTCAAAAGATTTTAGAGTCTTCCAAGGATCAGCAAAGGTATATTCTAAAACCGCATTTTTGGACTGATGCAGTCAAAACTACCTGTTATACACAAAACAGATCCATCATTGTCAAGAGACATGGGAAAACCCCATATGATTTATTCAAAGGAAGAATCCTTGACATCAGCTACTTTCATGTCTTTGGGTGTCCTGTGTTTATTCATAATCACAAGGATCACTTAGGGAAATTTGATGCAAAAGCTGATGATGGATACTTCCTGGGATACTCACTTGTCTCAAAAGCCTTCAGAGTGTTCAACACAAGGAGACAGCAGACCGAGGAAACATTTCATGTTACCTTTGATGAGAGCACTGATGCAATCAGGTTCTCAACTGCCTCAGTAGAAGAGATAGGAATTGATAATTCTTCAAGATATCCTCCTGATGAATATCTTTCTGAAAACAATCCTTCTACTCAGTATCAAGATGATGTTAATCTCTCCTATTACATAATCCCTCACAACCTACCTAACCCAACCATCACTGAGTTTGTTGAGGCACATGCACACACTGATGAAATCAATCAGTCTGTTAAAAATACTCAAGAACCAAACAATCTCAGTGAGCTGGTAGACACTCAAGATCCAATCAATGATTATGTGTCTACTCCAGAACCAACCCCTCTACCCAATCAGGCCTCCACAAGTTCAAATCAGTATCCAGGACCTCAAGAAAGTTGGACTAGGTCTCAGGACATTGAACTTGTCAATATTATTGGAGAGCCTACTGAAGGCATGCTCACCAGGAGCATGGCTGCTAGTCTAAGAGCAGCCTCATCCAATGAATGCCTATTTGTGGACTTCATTTCCACAATTGAACCCAAAAGTGTTAAAGAAGCACTTACACATCCAAGTTGGGTTCAGGCCATGCATGATGAACTGGAAAAATTTGACAGAAACAAGGTAATGACCTTGGTCAGATGTCCTGAGAATGTCTCAGTCATTGGCATGAAATGGGTATTCAAAAACAAAACTGATGAAAATGGCATAGTCATTAAAAACAAAGCCAGACTTGTAGCCAAAGGCTATAATCAACAAGAAGGCATTGACTATGAGGAAACATTTGCACCAGTAGCAAGGATGGAAGCCATCAGGATCTTCCTTGCTTTTGCTACATACATGAACTTCAAGGTATACCAAATGGATGTTAAAAGTGCATTCTTAAATGGTTCACTGAAAGAAGAAGTTTATGTTCAGCAACCTCCTGGATTTGAAAGCCATGAGTCTCCTGATCATGTCTGTAAGCTTAACAAAGCCCTTTATGGACTGAAGCAAGCTCCCAGGGCATGGTATGAGACTCTCTCAGCCTTCTTAATCCAAAACAAATTTGTCAGAGGCAAGATAGACAACACATTGTTTATCTATAAGACAAATAATGATGTCATACTAGTACAAGTGTATGTTGATGACATCATCTTTGGCTCGGCAAGTTTCAAACTTTGCAAACAATTTGAGAAACTAATGGCAAAGAAGTTTGAAATGAGCATGATGGGAGAACTGACATACTTCCTTGGTCTACAGATCAAGCAGACTGATAGAGGAACCACTATCAGTCAAGAGAAGTATGTAAAGAATCTACTGAAGAAGTATGATCTCAGTGACTGTGCCTCAGTCAAAACTCCCATGGTCCCCCCAAACAACCTTGGTCCTGATCTCACTGGTAAACCAGTAAATCAAACTCTCTTTGGAGGAATGATAGGATCACTGATGTATCTACTTGCATCAAGGCCTGATATCCAATTCTCAGTATGTCTATGTGCCAGATATCAATCTGACCCAAGAGAATCACACATCACTGCTGTGAAAAGGATATTCAGGTACCTGAAAGGCACTCCTTACCTTGGATTATACTATCCAAAGTGCTCAAGACTTGATCTTAAAGGATACTCAGACTCTGACTATGCTGTATGCAACATGGACAGAAAAAGCACCTCAGGCTCTTGCCAAATACTTGGTGGGAAACTAGTCTGTTGGAGAGCTAAGAAGCAACAATCAGTTGCCTTGTCCTCAGCTGAGGCCGAATATGTTGCAGCAGCTAGTTGCTGTGCAAATGTACTTTGGATGAAAAGTCAACTCAGTGACTATGGAATTCAGTATAAGATGGTACCCATCTTTTGTGATAACACAAGTGCAATTGCAATCTCAAACAACCCTGTTCTTCATCAGAGAACAAAACACATTGATATCAGATATCATTTCATCAGGGACCATGTTATGAATGGTGACATTGAATTACACTTCATCCCTACTGAATATCAGTTAGCTGATATCTTCACCAAACCTTTGGATGAACCAACTTTCACAAGGTTGAAAGCTGAATTAGGAATGTTGCATATAGAGAATCAGTCAACTGATTGAATCCTTCCAACTGAAGTGTAAATTCTTAAAACCTCAAGTCCCTGACTCAATGTATACATCAGTGAAAACATCTCACTGAATCCTCAACCTCAGGAACTAAACCCAAGTTCCTGAAATCATGAGGGTTCAGGAACTAAACCCAAGTTCCTGAATCCTTGTTGCTCAGGAATCATTCCATATTCCTGAATCATCAGTGACTAATCCCAAGTCCCTGAAAAACCAATCACTGAATGAAGTGTCATTCAGGGCCCTGAAAAGGACATTAAATACTGACTTAAATGCTCTAAGTATCTAGTTAGTAAATGTCCGAGGTTGGTAACTGAACTCTTATTAAATATAAGAATATTTGTTCCTTTGCCTTTCTGGCATACACCTCATGGGCCCCCACTTCCCAACTTGGCATTCAATGCCCTCTCTCACACAATACACTGTGTGATGATGGAAACTCTGTAAATTCTCCTTTTGCAGAAACTGCTCAACTGTTCACTCTACCAATTGTGAAAAAAGAGGAAAAGTGGAGTGGTGGCATTTAATGCGGATCTCAAATTTTATTCAAAATAATTTCCAAAACTTATATTTTGATTAAATAAGATCACTCAAATGCCAAAAATACCCCCATCTTCACTATCCTATAAATACCTATCCAAAAGAATTCACACACACGTTTTTGAAAATTATAAGCAAACACTGCCCTTTTTCTCTCTCAAAACAAATTGTGTGTGTGTTCTTAGCATTTAGTGTGGGAAACTAGAAGGGGGGTTGAATAGTTTACCGGTTTAAAAACTTCTTTTAAAAATCTTGTTTTAAAAGTATGCTATTGGAAACTTTGATTCGAACTCTATGTGTAATCAAACAACACCAATATGAACTACAAGCTAAGCTACGTAATAATAACAAATAAAAGTAAAGAGTAGAGTTGGAAAGATCAAACCGAGACAGAGGATTTATAGTGGTTCGGCTACGAAGCTCTTCTTCGCCCTACTCCACTCCCCGAGTACCACACTCGAGAGTTTCAAACACTATATCAACAACCTCCCTTCAGGCGGAGAAAACCGTACACGTCGCTTATCCTATTTCCGACACTAAGCTAGATGTCGAGTGCTAATCTTAGCTAGCACCAATCTACCAAGGTCCACGTGACCAAACACACAAGCCCAATGGCTTCAAGAGATCACCAAGATCTCAACACGATCACAATGATCAACACTCACTTCACTCTACTCAACTAACACTAACCTAATGACCCTTGATCTTCTTGATCAATCACACAAGCCCAATGGCTTCAAGAGATGTTCACTATCTCTATAGATCACACTTGATCTTCACTCTCACTCACAAAAAGAAAATATACTTGATGTATGCTAAGATACAACAAGGTTGTAACAAGTGTTACAAAATCCTATCAACTACAACTCTAGTATCTTCTTGATTACTTGAGTTCTTCTCTTGCTAATGAAGAGGGATGACAACACCTTGTATCAACTTGGATACTTGTGTTCTTCTCTTGCTAGTGAAGAGGTATGAAGAGGATCACTTGATGGATGATTGGATCACTCTTGAAACAAAGAAAAACTAATCTAAATGACCCTAAGAAGTGAAAGGTGTGAGAGGGTTTTACTAAGGGATTTTTCTGTGTGTGAAGGGTGCCTAAAACTGTGAAAGAGGTGGGTATTTATAGGCAAAGAAAATCTGAACGTTACAATTCAAAATGGTACGGACGGCTCCACTAAATGACCCACGGATCCGTTAAATTTAACGGTACCGTGGAGCCGTGGTAGACTAGGAAGCTCCAAATTTTGTCTTTTCTGGTGAAAACTTATTTGGGGAAGGTTGGAGCTGATTTTGGGGGGAAAAATAGCTGTTGTGATTTTCAAACTTATTTTTCCATTAAAACATTTCTTAATATTTCAAAAATAATTTGTCATGTGTATTTTTGAAAAAATGTTTTGTCCCATTTAAAATGTGAATTTTCAAAACATGAATTCACTTCTTTGATCACTAGTTCAAGTTGTAACTTTGTTCAAGAGTGATTTGCGTAGAAACGGGATCTTCCGATTAAAAACTTGTTAACGTTAATTTTAACGTAACGTGAGTTCACATTTTGTCATCCTCAAAACGTGAAGTAATCGAAAGATATAAATAACGTTTTTAGAACATTATTTGCATCAACAATCTCCCCCTTTTTGATGATGACAAAGTATAAACTCATTTTAGGTTAAAATTAGTTTTAACAAGTTTTTAATGAGTTTACTCCCATTTCTCCCCCTTTTTGTCAAATCAAAAAGGTGGTTAAGGCTCCCCCTTGATGTGTACTCCCCCTCATTTGGAGAACACAAAGGAATCGAGCAATGGATCGTGCTATAAAACAAAGTTAGACGACAAATATACAATATCTAACAAGTAGCACATAAGACAAATATCCAACCACATTAAAAGAATTATGGCTAAGTAGCCAAAATGAAAAGCCCATTACATAAACATAAATTAAATGTCATACATAAGTATGACTACATTAGGAAAGCAAATTAAATTAACAAGAAGACACATAAACTTCTAAAGTAACATGAGGCTTCTAGATTTGCTTCCAACTTCAAAAGGGTTCCTAGGTATTTATTGGGAAAGACTAAACATGACTATGTTTAGTTGGATGGGCTATGTGGTGGTGGAGGTGGTAAAATGATGGGTCCTTGTGGTGGTGTGAGGAGGTGTTCAAGGTAGGAGAATTGAAGACTCAATTCATCTCTAAGGCCCATGATAAGGAGTTGGTTGTGGTGACAACAAGCACAACTCAAGGTGTGTGGTTGTAGGGGGTAAAGGATGGGATGACCCATTAAAGGTTGAGGTGATGGTGATAGGGAAGATGATGATGTGTTGGTGGTAAGTTCAAAAGGTGATATGGGTGATAGGGCTAGTGTGAGGGCTAAAGGTTGTGGTGATGGTGAAGATGATGGGGTGAAGGTTAAAGGTGTGTTGGTTCTAAAGATTGTGGAGGATGAGGATGTTGGTTTGGTTGATGTTGCCTTGGATGGAGCATGGGGTGTAGTGAAAGAAGATGATGATTTGGTTGAGGCTATGGGTGTGTGTGTATCATCATCATCATCCAAGGTGAGATCAATGAAAATTGTCTCTTTGGTGTTTGGTGAGATTTGTGATGTGTGAGTACTCTTGATCCATTGATCAATTTGAGTGGTTTCATTTGTTGGTTTGATGTAGAATTTTTGCTTCTTGAATACCCTTGATCCCATGATGGTGATATGGTGAGTGTGAAGGTGTAAGGATGGGTGTAAGGATGGCAATGCATAATGTTAGCTTAAATAGCCAAAACATAAGCATGCAAGTTTGAAATGTTGGATTTGGGGATTTGGGTGCATGGGAATCAGGTTTTGGTTGCAGATTTTCTGGAAAAGATAGTCAAAAAGTGGAAGAGAATAGCAGTTTTCGTCTTCCAGAGGCACGGCACCATTAAAGGTGCTACGACACCACTAAATTTAGTGGAGCCGTGGCCTATTTAATGGAGCCGTGGGCTCTTTTGACCTTCTTTCCAGGTCTGCAGGTTTTAGGCAGCCTAAATGGGGAAATTTCTGGGGAATCCATTGGCTGCAAATCTCAAAGCCTCAAATTACTAAGCACATAGAATTCCTAAAGCTAGTTTCAACTAGCAACTAACATGATCATGTGATCATCTATGTATTTAGGCAACTATTAAGCATGCATGAATTCAAGCATTTTTAACATCTAGTGCATGTAATAAAATAAGCTATCATGCATGAAGAAGCAACATGAGGAATAATTAACAAGAGAATTAATCATGTTCAAGTGTTAAAAGGAAACACATCAAGCAAGTTAATGTCATGTCATTATTTATAATAGCTTAATAATACTTAGGTTAATAGTACTACTTAAGCTAATCCTAACTAGTCTCGTTTCTTCCCCAACTTCTTCAGCTTGCTCCCGATCCCTTTTAGCGCCTTCCCAATAGACTTGAAACCCCCGACAGTTTGCTCATGCATCTCCACTTGTCTATTGTACATTGTAGTTTGCCTTCTCATCATGTAGGATAGGTTGACCATCCCATTTTCGACGTCGGTTGTACGTCAAAATGATGAGGTATCAAGGTCACAAAAGTAGGTGTCGGGAGAAGGGATTTGAGAACTAGACGTTCCTTCTTCGTTCACCTCATCATCGTCCTCATCCATGGGTTCAGATGATGAATCGTGACTGAAGGAGGAGGATGAATGGGGAATATCAGGAGTGGATTTACGACCATGTTTGGACCCTTTGTCCTTACGTTGCTTTGTGCGACGTTGTGGTCCACCAAGAGGTTTCATAACCGGATTGACTAGGACATAGTCGACATCATTGAGAGATGGGTAGGTTTGCATAACCCACCTGAATAAACGAGTAAGCAACATGCCGTATGGCATGAGCTGATCGGAACGACGATGAATACTGGCCATCCGTTTGACCATGTAGTATGCGAGGTTGTAAGGTTCCTCGATACTAAGACAGTAGAGCATGTGGGCAAGACTTGCCGGAACGTGATCACGGTTGCCTGCAAGGCTTAACGCGTTCTCACGCAGAAGAAGTTCCCAATTTCTAATATCGGGACGGAGCTCTTTGAGGTATATTTTGTTTGGGTCGAGGTAGACGATGGAACCATCACATTTTTTATACGTGTTGGTGACTCGAGGGATTTGAATTACTTGTTTAATTACTTCAATGTCGGGAACTTCGGTACAATAGGCACCTTCGTTCTCAAGATTGTAGTAAAGAGACTCTAGAGAATGGTCTTTAGTGAATGCACACTGACCATACGAGGGAATACCGAGAATGTGACCAATCTCGGTGACAGACAATATGATATTTTGGTGTCGAATCCAAAAATCAAGAAAGACGTTTCCGTCAAGATCGGTGTAGGTACGGATACGACTATAGAACTCGAGAATAAAACGGGGACAGACTTGATCGTTTATTTTGTATAAACAATCGAACTCGATAGAAGGGAAACAGGCATTTATGTTGTCTGTCGTGACATAGAGTGCATCGACTACACGCCCTTCGTGTATGTATCGATTTTGGACTTTAGCGAGATAAGCTCTTTGCTCATCGGGAATGTTTAGATTTTCAAGAGTGCTAAGAATGTAGGGTTTGGTATCTTGATAATCATTTCGAGGCATTGTTTTTCTACAAAAAAGATATTTTTGTATATGTTAGTTCGTTGCATTTTAATGATTACACTTCTAGTGTGTGTGCCTAAATGCAAACAATGTGGAGGTGCGGCAATCTCGACTCTAAAATTATCCTAAAGAGATTACCCAAACGCTCCTAACTTCACTTTTGCTCAATCAAATATGTCGAACAATACATATCAATTATGTACTTCGAGCCATATTTAAGAGTTCATGTATGCATGCAAAAACGTTTTTAATTTGCATCAACAATGTATGAAAAAGGTTTCATGATCCTAGACTTGTGAATTTTTTCGAAAAATGATCGAATTGGGGTGTTTGGCAAATGTCTCAACATGGTGCCAACAAGCTTTAAGATTGAAAAGCTTTAATGCAGAACGTTCCTAATCTAATTTTAATCATCCTAAACATGATTCCATTACCAATAATCAATCATAATCCGAATTTAGAGATTAATTTCGGATTAGGTTTTGCAACATAAATGGGTTTTTGGAAATCCTAGGTTTAGGGAATCATGTGAGTACTACATTGTCTAATCCTAGTCTTAATTTCACAAGGGTTTAACTAATTTTGAAAATCCCCAATTCGGATTTATACTCAAGAACAAACCCTAGACTCAAATTAAAAGAAAATAAGAGTGAATTACTTACAATTGATGATGTTGTGGTTAGGATTTGTTAATTCCAATGCCTCAATCTTGATTTGCAAGAGTTTAGTTGAATTATGGTGTTATGGTTCGATTTTGACAGCAAGTGGAAGAGGTTTTGTGTGTTTGGAAAATTTGTGCAGAAGAAAAGAGTGACTGGGCGCGTTTTTCAGATGCACGACTCCACGGTTCCACTAAACATTAGTGGAGCCGTGGCTCTTTAGTGGAGCCGTATGTCTGATGGTCCAGTTTTTCTTCTGTTTTGACTTTTGGCTGATTAATCTTACTTATTTAGTAAGACTTTTTGACACGAGGAAAAAGTTTATACCTAATAAACTTTTTGACGAAAGATGATTAAATGGGATGACCGAAAATGACCTTAGTGTTTCCGAGGAAATTGACTAAGATATCATTGGATGAGGATTTACTTCTAGTATTTCCCGTGAAATAAATAGTAGTTATGATTTGTGTTTAGGAGGATGACTATAATATTTCCCATGAAATATTTAATTAGTCGGAGTACGCGACACAAGGAATGACTAGATATTTCCCGTGAAATATTCATGAGTCATGTGATGAGTGAAAGATATGACTTAAAAGGTCATGAGCGATTTGTAGAGAATGACTTCAATGTTTCCCGCGAAACTTTCGAGAGGTCATAGAAGGGATGAAAGGTTATGAGGTATGACGTGACGGATGCCTTTAATATTTCCGAAGGAATATTCAAATAGTCATGAGCGGGATGAGAAGAATGACTTGAAAAGTCATATGAAGAGACGCGAGAAATGGCGTTAATATTTCCAGTGAAATATTACGAAGTCATGGGATGAGGCTTAGGGAATGACTTGAAATTTCCAATGAAATATTCAGGAGTCATGAGTCGAGAATAGGATGGATGTGTGAGATGACTTTAATATTTCCATAGAAATATTGAAATAGTCATGAGCGGGATATGAGGAATGACTTGAAAAGTCATATGATTAGACGTGAGGAATGACATTAATAATTCCAATGGAGCATTAAGAGTTCATTTGACGAGAATGTAAAGGTTAAGGTGAGAAGAAATACTTTTCAAAGAAAAAATTTCTCATTCGACGTTATCATGACGGAGAAGATGTCTTTTCGCGGGGAGATGACGTACTTCGACGAGCTTCGTTCATGAGCAAACTATAGGGTTCCCGGACAAGTCTAATGGCATCTTGACTGCTACTCTTCACAGGGAGTTGTCTCATCTATAGTGTTTGTTGTCATGCCTTTCCGGCGCTTGCGTACTCGGTTTCGGTCGTGGTGACAATAAGAGTAGTTTGTTTCTTGGGGAACCAAGATGTTTGTTAATCAACCTATGAAGGTACAAACATTACTCATTATGTTTCAACCCACATTAACTCTCACATTATCAGAGTTGGTATAGAAACATTTTCTACATCAATCTCCTCAAGATATCGTAATCTCAAGTGTATAGTATCTTTAATGTATGGTAAGATACATTAAACACTTTGATGTAAGAAGTTTTGGGATACTTCTTACAAGTGGGCACAAAGCCAACACTATTCATTATAATGGACCTACTTGCCGTTAGGTAAACTACTTTACCTATTATGCCCCTAACCTAGTTATATCCGCGCACTCACCTTCTTCATCTCTTGTGAGTTTCGCATTTGCAGATATGGGCGTTATTGTCAATAAAGACTATTACTTAAACTATGTATCTCATACATATAGTATACATAAGTTTACAGGGATACTTCATTTAGGCAAGATTACGTATGTGCAAGGAAGGGAACTTGATTCACTTATCAATGCTTAATTCAAACTTGTCACGCATGATCTTCAAGCGATCATCGAACATTTCTGGACAAGTTGAATTTGGCATGATGAGGTGTGAATAGAGTTTCTGTGTTATAGTGCCTACCATGTTAGATTCTAACTACACTATTTCATGCCAAACATTACTACTAACAAAGGGTGTTTTAAGAAAGCGTACCTGTGCCTGAGGTGTTTGCTCTTAAAACTAGAAGACTATGGTACCTTTGTTGAATGTTAAGCATGAAAGACACGACTTGACTATAGCGTCACCGGGTATGCTTGATAACGCATCATACTCCTTTTGTTATACTCCAAAGTTTATTTACACTCATGTTTTCCTCGCAAAACAAATGTTCAAACATCTGGTCCCCAATATCTCATGGGTCCAAAGTGGTTAGAGTTAAACATCCTACGCATTTGTTGCGTTAGTTTAGGATGTGAGAATGGAGGACACATTTCCCATGGTAAGTAACTTTGTGGTGGACGATCATTCCAAGTTACGGGAAAGTTACTTGGATGATTTTGTCTTCTAAAGTTACCTCTCGGTAGAGGAGTTCTAGACCGAGGTTTGGGAGAGTTTACCATTCTAGGTGGAGGAGTAGTTGACCTAGTTTCACGCTTTACAAATCCATGTTCGGGAGATGACAATGGTTTGTTAAAGCCTTTGGTTTCCTCTCTACTTGGAGTAGACACTCTAGTACTATTTACAACTACTTGACTTGGTTTAGGACTTAAGTTACTTTTCAGAATTGACCCAGTTTTGTCCTCAGCACCACACGGTACCACGGTACCACTAAATTTAGTGGTGCCGTCTGTATCTTTAATGGTGCCGTCACCTTCAGACATGGACTTTTCAGGCATTACAAATTTTACTTGTTTAGTACTACTTGTAGAAGCCTGATTTGGGTCAAATCCTAAACCCGAACGGTCATGTTCACTATATCTAATATTTTCAAGTATATCATTAAGCTTTTTAGTTCCTTCATCAAACCTAATGATTCTTAAAGCATTTTCTTTAAGTTTTTTCATTTTCTACTTGAAGACTAATACATGACCCGCATCCTAAATCTACTTCCTTGTTTTTCTCAAGTCTCTTGACTTGATCATTTAGTTCTAAGATTTGTAGTTCTAGTTCTTTTAATTTTAATTTTAGCTTTGTGTTTCTACCTAAAATCTTAGTACTAACTACACATAGTTTGTTGTATTCGTCATGTAATTCATTATCATCTACTGACGAATTATTATCACTATAATAAGAAGAGTCGGATTGTACCTCGTTAGAAGCTTGAGCCATTAAGCACGTTTCATCGTTAGGCTTCTTCTCTTCTTCTTCACCGCTATCACTCCAAGAACCTCCTACAAAGGCTCTTTGGTTGTTGGATTTTGGTAGCTTAGGACATTCTCCTATGAAGTGATTAGGATCTCCGCATCTAAAGCATCTCCTATCACTTGTCCCTTTTCTTTCATCATGATTTCTTTGGGATGACTTCTTCTCATCTCGAGATTGTCTAGGAAATCTACCTTTCCTCCTAAAGAACTTTCTAAAGTTCCTAACGGCTAGTGCATACTCTTCATCTTCACTACCGGAACTCGAACATTCCTCATCACTAGACTCCTTCTTGGCTTTTAATGCTAGAGATCTAACTCTCTCGCTTTTGCCTTTGACAATGTCGGAATCCTTCTTGATGATCATCTCGTGAACTTTCAAGTTTCCTATAAGTTCATCGAGTGACAATGCCGCCAAGTCCTTTGACTCTTCTATGGCGGTGACCTTTGCTCTCCATTTAGGATGTAGAGCTCTAAGAAACTTCCTAACATAGTTCTTACTAGAATAACCTTCATCAAGAGCTTTAAGACTAGTGATAATAGTATTAAATCTAGCAAAAGCATTATCTATTGACTCATCCTCCGAAATGGAGAATTGTTCATATTGTTGAACAAGAAGATCTATCTTGTTCTCTTTGACTTGGTTATTACCTTGGTGAGTGACTAACAAAGTTTTCCAAATGTCTTTTGCCGTATTACACATAAAAATTCTTTCAAATTCCTTTTTAGGCAAAGCATTATAAATCATCATTTTAGCCTCATTATTTTTGCCTAATTTCCTTTTAAGTTCATCACTTTGTTTATCATAAGAAACTATTTCATCCTTTTTAGTTTCCGGATTCTTTTGAATAGGTTGAAAGTCACCCTCGGTAATAACATGCCAAAGATCAATGTCTTTTGATTTCACATACGTTTCGAATCTTGTTTTCCAATAAATAAAACAATCGGTTTCGAAAAGTGGTGGTCTTTGCATAGATTGCCCTTCTAGATATTTGTCGGAATCCATTGATCGGTTCAAGCTTTAAAATACAATATACTTTAAAAACTTGACTAACCTGGCTCTGATACCAATTGTGGGAAACTAGAAGGGGGGTTGAATAGTTTACCGGTTTAAAAACTTCTTTTAAAAATCTTGTTTTAAAAGTATGCTATTGGAAACTTTGATTCGAACTCTATGTGTAATCAAACAACACCAATATGAACTACAAGCTAAGCTACGTAATAATAACAAATGAAAGTAAAGAGTAGAGTTGGAAAGATCAAACCGAGACAGAGGATTTATAGTGGTTCGGCTACGAAGCTCTTCTTCGCCCTACTCCACTCCCCGAGTACCACACTCGAGAGTTTCAAACACTATATCAACAACCTCCCTTCAGGCGGAGAAAACCGTACACGTCGCTTATCCTATTTCCGACACTAAGCTAGATGTCGAGTGCTAATCTTAGCTAGCACCAATCTACCAAGGTCCACGTGACCAAACACACAAGCCCAGTGGCTTCAAGAGATCACCAAGATCTCAACACGATCACAATGATCAACACTCACTTCACTCTACTCAACTAACACTATCCTAATGACCCTTGATCTTCTTGATCAATCACACAAGCCCAATGGCTTCAAGAGATGTTCACTATCTCTATAGATCACACTTGATCTTCACTCTCACTCACAAAAAGAAAATATATTTGATGTATGCTAAGATACAACAAGGTTGTAACAAGTGTTACAAAATCCTATCAACTACAACTCTAGTATCTTCTTGATTACTTGAGTTCTTCTCTTGCTAATGAAGAGGGATGACAACACCTTGTATCAACTTGGATACTTGTGTTCTTCTCTTGCTAGTGAAGAGGTATGAAGAGGATCACTTGATGGATGATTGGATCACTCTTGAAACAAAGAAAAACTAATCTAAATGACCCTAAGAAGTGAAAGGTGTGAGAGGGTTTTACTAAGGGATTTTTCTGTGTGTGAAGGGTGCCTAAAACTGTGAAAGAGGTGGGTATTTATAGGCAAAGAAAATCTGAACGTTACAATTCAAAATGGTACGGACGGCTCCACTAAATGACCCACGGCTCCGTTAAATTTAACGGTACCGTGGAGCTGTGGTAGACTAGGACGCTCCAAATTTTGTCTTTTCTGGTGAAAACTTATTTGGGGAAGGTTGGAGCTGATTTTGGGGGGGGGGGGAAATAGCTGTTGTGATTTTCAAACTTATTTTTCCATTAAAACATTTCTTAATATTTCAAAAATAATTTGTCATGTGTATTTTTAAAAAAATGTTTTGTCTCATTTAAAATGTGAATTTTCAAAACATTAATTCACTTCTTTGATCACTAGTTCAAGTTGTAACTTTGTTCTAGAGTGATTTGCGTAGAAACGGGATCTTCTGATTAAAAACTTGTTAACGTTAATTTTAACGTAACGTGAGTTCACATTTTGTCATCCTCAAAACGTAAAGTAATCGAAAGATATAAATAACGTTTTTAGAACATTATTTGCATCAACATTTAGAATCATCTGACCATTTTTTTTCCGACCAAAACCAGATCATAAAATGGCTTCCTCTAATGCTATAACCACCGCCCCCAATGTGAACTTCACAATGGAGGGCGTGGACCTGACCAAAAACAATGTGGTTGGAAATTTCCACTATCCCCAGCAATATGGGGGTTACAAGGATGTAGTTAAGTATTTACAAAACTGCTTCCTTGCCAAAGCTTTTACTACTACCCCAGAAGTCATTTATAATGACTATCTCAGGGAGTTTTGGTGTACCGCAACGGCTACTTGCCCTAAGGACACCAAAGAGTCGATCATCACTTTCACTGTGATGAATGGGACTAGGACTCTCTCCCTAAACTACAAGACCTTCATCATGGCCACAGGTCTTAACTTTGTTGAGAACTTTGAGGCAAACCCTACTGATCAGGAAATAAAAGCCGAAATGCTTTTCCTAGGGCCTCATGATGTTAGGCGTCCTACCGAGTCCCCTGAAGCCTTGCTGGCAAAGGCTCCAATAGTGAAGACATGGTTTCACCCTGTCTGGAGAATTATGATGACATTCGTCATTCAGGTACTCGGAGGAAACAAATCCTCCACTGAGCAGTTGAACTCATCACAACAATTGATGATGTTCAGTCTCTTGGAGGGTAGAAAAATTGATATCGGAGGAATAATCTTCCGTGACCTCGTGTCAAAGCTCTTAGGGAAACATAGGCAAAGACACATGTCTTATCCTAGGTTCATGATGTAGTATTTTTATTCCAAAGGAAAAGGCAACGTATGCGTTTTCCCCGGGTCGTGTCCCAACGAAGGTCGAATATCGAGTTGTCGTTAACGTTATCGAATTGTGCGGTGAATGTGTGTGAAAAAGAGTGATTGATTGGTGATTTTATACTACGAATAATGAAATTATAAAAGAAATCAACTAATTAAGCTAATGGAACAATTAAACTAAGCATGTAATCCTAAAAACGAAAATTGAATTTAAAAACGTTACGCGACGAATTTTAAAACGTAATTAAAAAGTGAATTTCTAAAATTTAAGACCTAAAAATATAAAAATAATTATCCTAAATTAAAACTGATAAAACAAAATTTTTGGAAAAAGAAAAATATTTTTTTTGACTTTTTAATATTTTTTTATGAATTAAAAACTAATTAAAAATATTTAAATGATTTAAAAATATTAAAACAAATTAGAAAAATCTGAAAATTTCTGAGTAATTTTAAAATCAAATTTTATTTCTAGGAAAAATAAATTCAGAAAGTTTCTAAACCCTAATAAGCTAATTCAGCTAAAAAGCAGTTAGGAAATAAGCTCAAAATAAGCTACATTTGACCAAAAATTACAAAAAGCTCAGGAAAGATGCAATATACTATATTAAGCTTAAATCAACTCAGAAACATCAAATAAGCCCAGGCCGTAAGCACAATAAGCTACTGCACAGATTTCAAATTTCAACAAACTCAAATGACTAAAGTACCTATTTTAAGCTGATCAAAAAGCTAGAGAGAAGCAAATTGGGGGAAACCAGAAGCTACTAATTGAAGTTTATATGAAATTCTGCTCTAAAACTAGAAATGCCCAAATTTCATACACAATTGCCTATCTAATTTAAGCCAAGATCATGTGGACTTAGACTGATTTGCTGGTGCAGGGCAGATTAGAAACTAATGGGCTAATTTGCAAGCCTAGATAAGCTGCCCAAATAAGCTCAAATCCCAAATCCCAGATATTGAGCTTAAAGCTAGCTATATGAACTATTTAAAAACCAAAAATCAAAACCTCAGCATATCTGGTTCAGCCACTAATAAGCCTAGATCAGCAGCTAGAAACCATGGTTTGCACTAAATATTCTGTAACAGCAGTGAAGGAAAAGTGGCGCAAAACTAATGAAATCCTATTCTAAATCAAACCACTCTTTGTTAACTTACTTTAACACCTAACCATACCTCAAAAATGCCAAAAAGGGGTCTGAAATAAGCTCAGCTTATGCTGAGCTTATCTAGGGCAGTTTTGAGCATATAAATCACAATATAAGCCAAAAATTACTAAATGAACCAGAATCCTTAAAACTCCTACTGATTCAAGCTCAACTTACCTAATTTAAGCTAGATCTAATATCACCTAGTTGCAATGCTACAGTAATAAGCTCTTCTACACCTAACTGTTACTACCCCTAATCTAACCTGTTTTTTGCAAATTATCAAGTAATGAACCTTTAAAAGCTGTGAAACAGATTTCCAAGGACCACAAGACTAGTTTTAATCTAGAAAAGAAAATTTCAAAAGCAAGATAAGCTGAAAAGCATAATAAGCTGATTTTGACTTTTTTCTTGACTTTTTGATGTTTTTGAACAAACAGTAACTTAGATTATAATTAATGATTAAAACAGCACTAATAAGAAAAATTAAGCTTAGAAATAAAGAAATAAGCTGAATAAGCAGATGAACAGTGAAATTGACCAAACTTGACTTTCATTAAAAATAAAAAAAACTGAGTACAAAATTAACTGGAAATGTAAATTACAACTTGAATTAAAAATTACACTACTAAAAACAGTAAATGACACAGAAATTAAAATGGTAACAATTTTTTAAAGACATAAAAATTGGACCCAAAAATACATGAAGAAGAAGGTCCTCTATTTATAGCCTTCTGGGGAAGTTTCTGGGCTGTCCATGCTGGCAATCCGTGTGCCTCTAGAGCCAATCTTCACCCTTAGATCCTATCTTGCTCTCCACGCTTGATTCTCAGCCCTTGGATTGGATTGTGTGATGTGGCATCTCCAATAATCAAGTACCACGTGTCCCTGACAGTGTCAGACCCTTCTAGATCTTTTAATCATTGGTAATTATTGAGGGACGGGGTAAATTTGATGTACGGTCATTCTAGGGTTCATGAGGGTAATAATTGGGGAAGAAGAATTGAGCGGGTAAAAGGGTTTTTGACCGGTTAATTAATGTTTTGGTTGACCGGGTGTATGGTTGGGTTTGACCGATGGGTATGGGTTGGGTGATAAAACGGGTTGTGGGTTTATTAATAAACATGGTGGGTTGGGCTTTTGATTTAGTAAATGGGTTGTGGATTTATTTTCACATGGATCCGGTTTTAGGTTTATGTGTGATTAGGATTTGTAAAGTGAAAATGATAAGGACCATTCTTGTAACTTCTGAAATTTAAGGGACTTATTCTGCCAAACTTCAAAATATGATCCAAGGGCCAATCTTGTCAATTGATGATTCTACAAGGACTTGGATGACATAAAACTCCCCGGCATCGGCTGTAAATATCAATTCCAAATCTCATGCTCGTTTTCCCAGTTTTGACTTGTTTTTGTCCCTTTTTCTCGATATCCGTACCTGCACACAAACAAACACAGAAACACAAATATCTTTGGCATTTGGGTCAGTTTTTGGTCTATTTGGTCTGATTTTGGTCAAGAAAAGGTATGTGTTTAAGCACATACCAAATTCCCCCAGACTAAGCTATTGCAATGTCCTCATGCAATGTTATAAAAACACGTTTTTGAAACCAAAAATTTCCAATTTCTTTTTACTAACTTTGAGAAGTAGCAAAATTTTCAAAAGAGATTAAGAAATCTTAAGTTCTAAAAACTCCCCGATTTTCCTTTTTATTCTATTTTTGTATTTTTCTCTTTATTCAAGTGATGGCTTTGTCGACAATCATTATCTAATGATAACTTTTAGGGTCATCGAGCAGGAAACACGACTCATAAAGAAGTGACCATACGGATAAAATTCGTCGTTCCTGATTTTTCACGAGTCCCCAAACTAAGCTTAAAAACGAAATCATTGTTATTTATAAGTTAGATTGCCGACACTACCCATGGAAGCTAATTGTGGACTCCTTATTCCCGAATTCCTATTTTCCTTTATTTATTTTATTTTTGGTGAGAAATGAATTTCTTCAAATTCTCGTTTCGATAAGTTTTAGTCCGATAAAGATACCTAGTTTAGACGCTAAGTAGTTTCCAAACCTTCCCTCGAAAACCGTTGCATACAAAAAATGAGGTCCACATCAAGGTCTCTGATTTAACACGATTTTGAGGATATCCCTTTTATATACGACCGAAACAACTCACCTACGATTCCAGAGACAGAAGCTTTTATTAGGATACCCCCGGAGTCGAAGTTTGGCATTTTTAACATTATTTAAGCACATTAACGTATTAATCCTTGGCCCTTTATAACAATCACAACATCGGCTGCGAACCGGCAAGATGTGATAGTCTATTATGACCTTGGAATTTTTCCTCTGCCTTTATTAAAAGTCTACAACATCGGCTGCGAACCGGCAAGATGTAGAAAACTTTTTATGGCTTTGGATTATTATTATCATATTCATTAATTATTTGTGTTGCCAAACCCCAAGTCCTACGGCTTTTATAACAATCCCAACATCGGTTGCGAGCTCGCAAGATGGAATAGTCTATTACACCGTAACACTGACAGTACCTTGATGTGTACCCAACTTTCATAAGCAAGAATTCTCTAAGGAAGAAATAAAAACTAATTATCGCCAAAACCAAAATACCTTTAATTATTTATAGAGTACTATTCTCGGGTGAAACAAGCTTATGGGAACAAAAAGCCACAATTAACTTTGATGAGCTCTAAAGAGATCCAACTACTCCACGTTTAGCAATCTAACTTATGAACAACTCTATCATTTCTCGTTTTTCGCAAATTTAAAATCTTAAATAATAAAATCCGCGAATGCTTAGCCAAATAATCAAGCCATGCATATATAAAGTCAAATACGGGAACTTGCAAATTCTTAAAAAGAATTCGCGTTTTCTAGCTCCTTGTGTAAAAGACTAGCACTAGCTTATAGATTATAAAAGGTTAAGGAAACAAGCTAGGGCTCAATACGCCCGGTCAAGTCAGAATTTTATTCCTACTCTCACCAGCGGAAAGTCAACAAAAATGTCAAAATTTATTATATTTTTGAAAAAAATTTAAAATTTTTCTCATTTTTTTTAGATTTTTTTTCAAATTTTGGAGGAAAAACGGGGTTGCATGAGAAAATGGCAAAAATGCAAGGCAAAAATCAAATCGCAAGATTACCCCCCCCCAGACTAAAACGAGACATTGTCCTCAATGTCTTAAAGGTAAGGGTTCTCCTACATAAATCTAAGGCCGTTTATTAATTATGCCAAAGACAAATGTAAAACGATAAGATTTTAGGATATCGGATAAGCAATGAATGATGAAACTCGAGTGGAGAGAAGCAAACCACGAGCACGAGAGTCTTCAATCATCGGGCAAATCCTGGACACATCACAGAAAACACGAAACACAAGATATGGAAGAGGAGACCTCTTCATGTTTTATTAGAAATAAGATAAGAGGATAGATAGATAAGCATGGGGTGCCTCCCACGAAGCGCTTGTTTTTGGTAACCGAGTCACATGAGCTTGACTCGACCCCGAATTTATTTGTCCATGGGGGAGCATGTGGAAAAAGAAATCTCCATCGGACTTTCGTTCAAGATGTTTGGATAAACATTGAAGCATACGAAAGTTCCACTCCGATGGGATACCCAACGGTATTTTTAGAAAGAAGAACCAGAAATGGTAATACCGGGGTCAAAGATGGTATCCTCACTCCCGAAAGAGTGAAGGATGGGAGAAGGCATAGCATATGTGATGAAGAGCATAAAGATTTTGATGATGATCATGAAATACTCTTCATCATCAGCAGAAGTTTTGTCAAAAGTCTTGGGCGGGAGGGTCGGGATTAAATCTTCATGAGAAGGTACACCTCCCCCCAGACTAGTATCTTCCTCCAGATCAAAATAGAATTTATCATATTCCGGAGGAGATAGAAAGAAAGAAAGTTCATCGGAGAACTTGTCGAGATAAAGATCATTCATATCAAAATGAAATGATTCATATTCGGGAGGAGAGATATGAGCATGAGAAGTGGTACTGCCACTACTCGTCTCCTCCGAATGATCAATATCAAAGAAGAAGGTTTCAAAAGATGGGATAGAAAGATTGAGATCAGAAGTGGGATTGCCACTAGCCGTGTCAAACGTAAAACTCTCATATTCAGGACAAGCATCCTCGAGCTCGAGCTCTAGAGGATCTGACGGCTTTTCTTCAAGAATAACTTCTTTATAAACTTCCTTCGGGGGAAGGGAAAGGAACGGTTCATCAATTATTTTTAATGAATCATCTTCCCCCGGATCAATGTCAGTTTCAACAATTTCCGGCAATATTGGAGCATCATCAGACAACACCTCGAGCTCTTCCCTCGAGATATCACTTCCCTCAATTGGAGGAGAAGGATGGGAAGAGTCGGAAAGGACGGAATCAACAATCTCCACACGATAAACCGGCTCCGGAGGTGGGACAAGAGGTGTGCTCTTAGAGCTAGCAATTTCCACCTCTTCCGTTGTGGTCTCCGAATCCGATTCATCATCGTCGTCAAGAACACTCTTAGTATTTGCAGCACAACACTCAAACCATTTGTTTGATCCAGGAGTAATTTTCATGGCCTTGAGCTCAGCACGTTTTTCTGACATACTCTTGACCGTGAATCTTGAAAGGTTTGGATCAATTTTTTTAGGAGCAATTACGGGATCGGACTTTTGATCAACCGTAGCGACATTGCATTTGTCGGTTTGAGGTTTCGAGTTTGGATTAATATTGAACGTAACTTTTTCCTTATCGACCCGCAAAGTAATTTCTTCACCATAGACATCGATCAAAGCACGCCTGGTCCTCAAGAATGATCTTCCGAGAATGAGAGGAACCCGGGGGTCGGCGTCAAAATCAACAACCACAAAATCTGCTGGAAAATGGAACTTCCCCACCTTTACAAAGACATCCTCGGCTACACCCTTAGGAAGGGTTATGGAACGATCCGCAAGCTCGAGGGTCATGCAAGTGGGGGTGAGATCGGGTAGAGACAATTTTTTCCAAACTGAAAACGGCATTAGGTTGATGCTCGCACCAAGATCGGCCAAGGCGTGGCATTCAACCATTCCCGGAAATTCACATGGGATGAGAAATTTTCCGGGATCTCCAAGCTTTTCCGGAAGCTTTTTGAGAATTGCCGCTGAGCAGTTTTCGTTCACTGGAGTTTTTGTCATTTCAAATAATTTTTCTTTATTGCTCAACAAACTTTTGAGGGTAGAAATGAATTTTGGCATCAGAAATAAAGCGTCCGCGAAGCTTATATCAAAATGTAATTCTTGGAATATTTGAAAGAATTTTTCCATTTGACTCGAAGCTTTATCGCGGAGCTTTTGATCATTCATTCTTGAAGGGTAAGGAAGTGTGGTCTTAACGGGAGCTTTTTCGGGCTCAAGCACAACTTCAGGTTCAGATGGATGCACGACCGGAGGTTGGACGTCGTTGGTTCCTCCGTTGTTAGTAGGAGGTTCCGTGTCCTTGGTCACCTCGGTCTCACGGTCGACTACCTTGGGAGGTAGAGAAGAATCGGTAGTCGGAGCCGTGGGTCCATCATATGAAACACCGCTCCTTGTAGTGATCGCCTTAGCATCGCCCCTCGGGTTGGCGATCGTGTTGCTTGGAAGAGAAGTAGTACCCGAGCCCGAGGGTCGATCATTTAAAGCCTTCTTGAGTTCAGATATTTGACTACTCAACAACCGATTCATTTCTTCTTGAGATTTTTGGTTTTGAAGAATCAGTTGTTTCAATAACTCATCCGAGGCCGATGGAGTTTGCACAAATCCTTGATTTTGATTAAAACCCTGGTTGTTGTTTTGAAAATTTCCTTGATTAAGATTTCCTTGGTTTTGAAAATTTCCTTGATTCGGGGCTTGGTTATAATTCCCTTGGTTTTGATAACCTTGATTACCCCGATTTTGATTTTGGTTATTTGGAACATTGCGGTTTTGCACTTGCTGATTTTGATTTTGGGTAAAACTGGGTGGTCCGAGAAAATTGTTAGAACGGTAGCTGAGCAAATTACGGTCTCCTTGGGGTTGGTAACCGTTACCTCCCTGATTGTAGGATCCCGTAGCAGCGTAAACATTCTCTTGAGTGTAGCCACCGGAGGCTGGGCACTCGAAATACGGATGTGGACCACCGCAAGTTTCACAACTATGGTTAACAACATTAACTTGATTGTTGTTGTTTTGAGTTGAAATCTGATTTTGATGAATTCTCAAGACAGCCGTTGACAAATCATTCATTTGTTTAGAGAGAGCGGCTATCTCGGAGGTAGAAGAATCAGTGCTAGATCTTGTTGACTCATTCCTCTCGGCAGAGGAATCCCAAAAATTATGGTGGGTGGTCATGTTTTCAATAAGATCATAGCACTCTTCGGGTCGACGTTTCATAAACGTACCACCAGCAGCAGCGTTAATCGTATCACGGTGTCGTAAACTCAAACCGTTATAGAATGTATCTATAATAGTGACCAATAACATATTGTGGTTTGGACACCGATCAATCGATAACTTGTAGCGTTCCCATGCCTCAAACAATGATTCATCGGGAAGCTGACGGAAATTGCTAATCTCATTCCTTAATTTCGTCACCATCGACGGTGGGAAATATTTCGCCAAGAACTTTGTAACCATTTCATCGAAACTACGAATGGAGTTCTTGGGAAGACGATCAAACCAAGCGGTGGCATGATGCGTCAAGGAATAAGGAAAGAGATATAGACGGAGGGCGTCATCGGAGACCCTATTTTGTTTCATACTTTGGGTGACGGTTATGAATTTGTCAAGATGCTTATTCGCATCATCACCCGGCAAGCCATGGAATTGGCACGAATTTTGGACTTGTTGAATCATATGGTGCTTAAGTCCAAAATCGGCGGCTTGAATATTGACGGGGGCAATCGGGCCACCACGTCCGTGCATTGTGGGTTGGCACAGCTCCTCCATCGTTCGGAGATCGGGAGCTGGCATGTGATTATCACCACCCATCGGCGGATGTTGATTGTTTGGGTCGTCGGCCATTTCCTCAACGGTTGAGAAATGAACACGGTGATTGTGACGAATAATCCTCTCGGGATTTGAGAGTGGCGAAAGAAGAGGGTGAGAAGTAGAAGATCGGGTGTGCATACACCAAAAACAAACACAAAATCAAAAAGGAAAACCAAATTTGAAAATAAAAATATTTTTGGATTTTTATTTTTAATGAAAAATTAGAATTATTATCTTTTTGGTGATCGTTGATCAACCGTACTCGTTTCTTTCAAAACTACGCGCAGCGTGGCGGAGAAGCAAAGGTCCACTCGAAGGTGATTAAAAACCCGCCTCTTTCGGTCTGCAATTTAATGTCAAGACCATCCTTAAACCCCGTGTATAGGTTGTAGTAAAGAAATAATCCGAGAAACGTTTAACTTCACGATCTCTTTTGTTGTTTATTCGGAATGGTTTACAACGCCTTCTCGAGAGCGAGGATATATTATTATTGGTATTTTTGAAAACACTTTAGGAAAAGTGTTTTTGTTATTTTCTTTTTGTATTTTTATTTTTATGAAAACAAAAACTTCCGAGGAAGGGTCTTCAAAACACGATTCTATGGCGAAACTCCAACTCTTTTCAAGCCTTCCCCGGCAGCGGCGCCATTTTTTGATGTAGTATTTTTATTCCAAAGGAAAAGGCAACGTATGCGTTTTCCCCGGGTCGTGTCCCAACGAAGGTCGAATATCGAGTTGTCGTTAACCTTGTCGAATTGTGTGGTGAATGTATGTGAAAAAGAGTGATTGATTGGTGATTTTATACTACGAATAATGAAATTATAAAAGAAATCAACTAACTAAGCTAATGGAACAATTAAACTAAGCATGTAATCCTAAAAACGAAAATTGAATTTAAAAACGTTACGCGACGAATTTTAAAACGCAATTAAAAAGTGAATTTCTAAAATTTAAGACCTAAAAATATAAAAATAATTTTCCTAAATTAAAACTGATAAAAGAAAATTTTTGGAAAAAGAAAAATATTTTTTTTGACTTTTTAATATTTTTTTATGAATTAAAAACTAATTAAAAATATTTAAATGATTTAAAAATATTAAAACAAATTAGAAAAATCTGAAAATTTCTGAGTAATTTTAAAATCAAATTTTATTTCTAGGAAAAATAAATTCAGAAAGTTTATAAACCCTAATAAGCTAATTCAGCTAAAAAGCAGTTAGGAAATAAGCTCAAAATAAGCTACATTTGACCAAAAATCACAATAAGCTCAGGAAAGATGCAATATACTATATTAAGCATAAATCAACTCAGAAACATCAAATAAGCCCAGGCCGTAAGCACAGTAAGCTACTGCACAGATTTCAAATTTCAACAAACTCAAATGACTAAAGTACCTATTTTAAGCTGATCAAAAAGCTAGAGAGAAGCAAATTGGGGGAAACCAGAAGCTACTAATTGAAGTTTATATGAAATTCTGCTCTAAAACCAGAAATGCCCAAATTTCATACACAATTGCCTATCTAATTTAAGCCAAGATCATGTGGACTTAGACTGATTTGCTGGTGCAGGGCAGATTAGAAACTAATGGGCTGATTTGCAAGCCTAGATAAGCTGCCCAAATAAGCTCAAATCCCAAATCCCAGATATTGAGCTTAAAGCTAGCTATATGAACTATTTAAAAACCAAAAATCAAAACCTCAGCATATCTGGTTCAGCCACTAATAAGCCTAGATCAGCAGCTAGAAACCATGGTTTGCACTAAATATTCTGTAACAGCAGTGAAGGAAAAGTGGCGCAAAACTAATGAAATCCTATTCTAAATCAAACCACTCTTTGTTAACTTACTTTAGCACCTAACCATACCTCAAAAATGCCAAAAAGGGGTCTGAAATAAGCTCAGCTTATGCTGAGCTTATCTAGGGCAGTTTTGAGCATATAAATCACAATATAAGCCAAAAATTACTAAATGAACCAGAATCCTTAAAACTCCTACTGATTCAAGCTCAACTTACCTAATTTAAGCTAGATCTAATATCACTTAGTTGCAATGCTATAGTAATAAGCTCTTCTACACCTAACTGTTACTACCCCTAATCTAACCTGTTTTTTGCAAATTATCAAGTAATGAACCTTTAAAAGCTGTGAAACAGATTTCCAAGGACCACAAGACTAGTTTTAATCTAGAAAAGAAAATTTCAAAAGCAAGATAAGCTGAAAAGCAGAATAAGCTGATTTTGACTTTTTTCTTGACTTTTTGATGTTTTTGTACAAACAGTAACTTAGATTATAATTAATGATTAAAACAGCACTAATAAGAAAAATTAAGCTTAGAAATAAAGAAATAAGCTGAATAAGCAGATGAACAGTGAAATTGACCAAACTTGACTTTCATTAAAAATAAAAAAAACTGAGTACAAAATTAACTGGAAATGTAAATTACAACTTGAATTAAAAATTACACTACTAAAAACAGTAAATGACACAGAAATTAAAATGGTAACAATTTTTTAAAGACATAAAAATTGGACCCAAAAATACATGAAGAAGAAGGTCCTCTATTTATAGCCTTCTGGGGAAGTTTCTGGGCTGTCCATGCTGGCAATCCGTGTGCCTCTAGAGCCAATCTTCACCCTTAGATCCTATCTTGCTCTCCACGCTTGATTCTCAGCCCTTGGATTGGATTGTGTGATGTGGCATCTCCAATAATCAAGTACCACGTGTCCCTGACAGTGTCAGACCCTTCTAGATCTTTTAATCATTGGTAATTATTGAGGGGCGGGGTAAATTTGATGTACGGTCATTCTAGGGTTCATGAGGGTAATAATTGGGGAAGAACAATTGAGCAGGTAAAAGGGTTTTTGACCGGTTAATTAATGTTTTGGTTGACCGGGTGTATAGTTGGGTTTGACCGATGGGTATGGGTTGGGTGATAAAACGGGTTGTGGGTTTATTAATAAACATGGTGGGTTGGGCTTTTGATTTAGTAAATGGGTTGTGGATTTATTTTCACATGGATCCGGTTTTAGGTTTATGTGTGATTAGGATTTGTAAAGTGAAAATGATAAGGACCATTCTTGTAACTTCTGAAATTTAAGGGACTTATTCTGCCAAACTTCAAAATATGATCCAAGGGCCAATCTTGTCAATTGATGATTCTACAAGGACTTGGATGACATAAAACTCCCCGGCATCGGCTGTAAATATCAATTCCAAATCTTATGCTCGTTTTCCAGTTTTGACTTGTTTTTGTCCCTTTTTCTCGATATCTGTACCTGCACACAAACAAACACAAAAACACAAATATCTTTGGCATTTGGGTCAGTTTTTGGTCTATTTGGTCTGATTTTGGTCAAGAAAAGGTATGTGTTTAAGCACATACCAGTTCATTTCCTGTGTGCTTCAGGATCTTCTTGGTTCTGACTACTTAAGGTCTGACGATCAAGGTACAGAACCTGACGTCTTGCATAAGACCAACTTTAGTAGTGACATTACTGAGGTACAACCAGCCGCCCTGACCACCTACATGTTAATGGTGATTCAGGGTGAAAATGTATGCTCACCAGTTCCTTCACCAACCAAGAAGGTGAAAAAGACCAAAGGGAAAGGGGGACAATCCAGTAAGGTGGTTAGACCTAAACCACTCGTCACTGAGACTGTTGCCTCAGGCACCAAGAAAGTTGTTGTGACCTTGACCTCTAAGACTCCCATAAAAGAGACCACATTGGACACAAAACAAACGCCACTGGAGGGTGCTGAGCAATCATCCTCAGTATCCTCGGGCAAACCCTTTCCTAATGTCCCGACTGAAAAAAACAAGTCAGAAGGGTCAGGAGCATCCACCCACTCACATCCTAATGAAGGCACTGATAAATCACAATCAGAGCCTGAGGGAGTTCAGGGTTCTATATCCTCGGTGGAGCAGTACTACTCCACTGAGAAGGGGACCCATACCCATTCACATCCCGTTAACGTCTCTAAGCACTCACACTTAGAGTCTCAGGGAGTTCAGGCCTCTAAATCCCCAAAAGGACAGCACAATCCTGATGGGAAGGGAGGCCATCAACAATCACCAATAGTACCTAGTGATTCTACTGGAAAACACCCGTCAGTAGATGAAGGTGCTCAGGGGACAAAGACTCAGGGGGAAACAAACCACCCGCTGATACGGAACCTATCACCCCCTCAGGCGGTCCAAGTCACTTGGGAACTGATCCTAACAGTCAGGCTGGGCAAACCCCCCCAGTTATTATGGCTAGTCAGGCAGGTAAAACCCCACCAGTTATTATGGCTAAAGGATCAGGACCTGGCCACAACAAAAGTGAGCCCTCTTTTGAGGGGGAGCTGGATTCCCTGAAGGCTCCTTCTCTGGCTGACTATGTAAATTTGTTGGCTGATGAGTCAGAGGAGGAGGAGACGGATTTTGATTTTGGTGAGGATGAACCACTTCCTGATGTTGAGGAGGAAATGGAGGGTCCAATTAACTCTCCTCCGCAGTCTGAGCAACAACTCTCTTCTCCTCATCCTGAGGATCAACAACCCAGTTCACCATCATCTTCATCATCATCTTCATTAGGTGCCTCAGCCACCCCTGAGTGGTTAACCAAGTATGATAATGTTCATCCGCCTTCTGAAAGAAGTATGGCCAAATTCCTTCGCCAAGCCAACGAAGGTCTTTACAATGCTCTTACTGATGAACTAACGGATCAGCATACTGAAGCGGCAGCCTCCTATGCTGACTTCAGGGCCTCTGTGGAAGAATCTCAGGACAAGATTCTTCAGGCTTCCAGGCTCGCTGACAAACAACTTGGAGAACTAACCAAAACCTTTGATGAGACAGCCACTGGTCAGCATCAGGACCTTGCAAACCTCCTCAAGGCCGTCGAATCAGTACAAGAACAACTTTCTGATGATCCCACACTGATTAAATCAATGAAAGACCATATGGCCACTCAGACGACTGCCTCCACCAACCTGACTGAGCTTCTTAAGCTCTTTCAGGGGGTAGATCTCAAAGGTCTCAGGGAAAACCAGGATTCCATTCTTCAGGCTGCTTTGGAATCTAAGGGGCACCTCAACAAGCTTTCCTCAGCCATTGATCAGCTCTCACAAACACATAATGAGCTGATCAACCACTACACCAACCGTGTCACTGAACTCTCCACCACCCAACAAGTCATGGCTACCGAACTCAGTGCCGTGAAGAATGATACTTCTGAGACAAAGTCCATGGTCTCTGATATCCTATCACTTCTTCAGGCCTCTCATGTGCCACCACCTCCTCAGTCAGCAGGTCTTTCCACTGAAGTTCCTACACCTGCTGAGGGGGCGAAAAATGATGAAATCCCTGATCCTTCCTCTGCCTTGGTAACTGTTCCAAACCCTGATGCATCCACCAGTCAACCTCCTCGCACTGACAAAGGGAAGGATATTATGACTGAAACCTCTTCTCCTGAACCACACTTGGTCAAGGCTCCAACCATAAGCCGGCCAGATCCTGATACACCGTCCTATGTTGACTTAGAAGATGGGAGAAGAGTCTATGGGACTCAGGAGGAACTTGCTGAGATCTTAGATCAGGAAGATCGCAGGAAAGCCCATGACCTCACCACATCTACCATCTATGAGGTTGACAAGGAAGAAATAAAGGAGTCTGAGAAAGAGATTCAGGGAGATGAATTCATCAGGCTTCAAGCCCAACTTCTTCAGAAACACAACATGGAAGCCAAACTGAAGCAAGAAAAGAGGCAAAGGGCATATGAGAGGTATGTATGGCACATGACCAAAACCAAAGGTGAAGGAAAAATCACTGACATCACTATTCACCCCACCAGACCTCTGAGCTTAACAATCCATAGAGGTCCAAGGAAGTCTGAACATCTTCCAACAATCAAGTTTTCAGACTATGGGTTAAGAGAATGGGATATGATGATGCCCATCCTAAGGAAGAAAACCACAAGCAAGAATGCCCCAATCATCATCAAGTCACTGAGTGACAAGTATGAGGAACTCGCAAAAGTGGCAAAGAGTCTTGGCATTAACCATGATGAGGCACTTGCTTCTCAGGGACTAACTATCCCTGAATTTACTCAGAAGGTTGGGAAGAAAAGGAAAGCTGTAGCAATGGAACCTGAACAATACATAGTTGCACTTTACTGCAACAGAGTTCCTCCTCAGGGAGTCAAGTTCTGTCCTAACCTAGTCATCAAAGAACCTGAGTATGGTATCTTCTTTGTGGATGAATTTGGTCAGGAAGCCTTTCAGAGAGTTTCTGACATTGACAAAGTGGAAACGACAACACTCCTAGCCTACAAACTGATGGCACTTAATATCAGGGGCTCTAATAATGAGGAGTTTGTCAGGCTGATGGATCAATTAATGAAGGAACGACCTGAAAAAGAAGTGTTAGTGTCGAAGAAGGCAAAGCTTGAACTAATGGGTCTCCGTCAGGAACCTTAAGTATTTTGTTTAGCTGATAGGACTTTGTAATAATATGAATAAAATGCTGTCCCATGTTTATGTTATATCGTAGTCCTTACTGTCTTCATGTATATTCAGTATGAGAAGAAGTCATTAGCTCACTCATACTGATCAAAACACTTAGGCATAATTTATATCCAAATAGGGGGAGATTGTTGGGTCATGAAAAACCCAAGAATACTTAAAACATGATTTGGACACAAATTAACTAAGTGTTAACTTAAACCGAGAACAATTCAAGTCACTGAGAGAACAGCCTCTCAGTGAGTCATCTTCAGGATGCTTAAGGCGAATTCAAATAGAAGGATTCACTACGCAGGAAGGCGGTACTCCCTGAAGTAGCACTTAAGCCAAAGAAGAAGATGATGGTTCAGTAAGTGTTGGACAAGAACTCACTGAACCCTAGTCTCCTCATCAACTATGAAGTAATTATGAATGATAACTGAGAAGCGTGTCCTGAAGAACTAAGTGCCTGAGAAGATAGGCAGAAATATCTAGGAAGGATTTAAGATAAGATCAAATCTTATCTTGTCAGGAAGAAATCCTTCCTAAGACGGCTTAAAGTCTTGGAGTGTCAGACCAACCACTTCTAAAGACTTAATAAGCCATTTCTATTGGTTCTTGGAAATAACAATTACTGTTGTAATTGTCAGACACGCTTGCTCAACAACTTGTAATATTTTTATTACTTTTACTCAGATTACTTGTGTATAAATAGATTAAGAAGGAGAGAAGTTGAGGGTGTTTTGTACAATTAAAGCTTAGACTTTTGCAAAACAACTTCTCTCCTACAAAGAGTAACGTATCCCTGAGATTGCTCAGTGAGGTCGCATTGTTACCACTCAAGCAAAACTTGAGTTTAGATAGGAGACACCACCATACCTTGTCTATTCAATCCCAAGTGTTTGTTCCGCAAAACACTTGGGTATAGATTCTTTGATTCATTTCTAATAAGAATTTAAACGTTGAAAATTACCTTGAGTTTTACATTTACGTTTTATAACTATTAGAATTAATCATAAACATTGTATTAGTCATAAACACAAATAGATTAACTTTCTAGTTAACTCAAAGCGTGTAAAGGGACCAACAGTTTTATTGACCATTTTGTATTGTTCGGGTCCAGGTAGGTTAAGCTCTTATGAGTCTAACGTACCCTTCCGTCTCATGTACCAAAGGGTCCATAATAGTCCAAATAACTAATACCGTAAATCCAATACGTCCAATCCTTGTCCACAACATTACATCACTACAATATTTTTCAAGTCGAATCAATAGATATTAAGTATCTCATGTGTTGCAATATATCCCATATCATTTCAAATATTCCGAAACATCTCATATCGATCACAAACGAATAAATAAGTAACAAACGAATAAATGATAAACGTTTAAATAATAAACGGCTAAGTAATATAACACGACTCAAATATAAACGACGACAAATAATAAACACAACACGACGAGAGTAAATTTATAAACAAACAACGACAAGTTGTTAACCTTGGCCACGAGAGTAAATTTATAAACAAACAACGACAAGTTGTTAACCTTGGCCGTGACTCGCCACGAGTCACGGCTCGACTCAATCCGAGTCGTTGAGACTCTCGATTACCACTTTATTCACACAAACACAACCAAATCCACATTATCTAACCTAAACTCGACTCTATATCCTAACATTAATCCACAATCCATATTTCAACACTAATCCCCAAACAAATTTAGACTCGACAACCAAAAATCTATTGCTAATCCTCTTTCCAATTTATTATTAATCCTAACTCAAATTTTAACACAATCTCTTTTAAACACAAATTATCCAAATGGCACAAACCAAAACTGAAACTGTCAACAACATATTATCTCAACGAAAAATCCAATCAACACAAACACAATCAAACCCTAACCTAAACTACACCTCGCCTTGCCGTGACTCACCACGAGTCACGGCTCGGCTTCGCCGTACATTGGCTGTCGAGAAGCAAACAATCCGAGACCCAAACTAAAAACAGTCAAAAACCATCACAAGAATGATAAAGAAAATAACGGAGATTAAATAAATAAATAAACAACTCACCCCGAGTCAACACGAGTTGACTCGGTGAGTCCGAGTCGAGACCGAGTCACGGCTAAAGTCGTACATCCACACGGTTTTAAGGTTTTTAAAACGTTTTTTTTTTTTTTTTTTTTTTTTTTTTTTTTTTTTTTTTTTTTTTTATTGAAAGAAAATTAGTAGAATCGGTTTTAAAGAAAAATAGAAATTAGGGTTTCGAAATAAATTAAGAAAAATAAAAATAAATGGCGCGTGAGGTGGATTTACCGAAGGAGAAGAGACGGGGTGAGGCTGTGGTGGTGGCGGTGGTGGCGCGTGACGGTGTTGTGGTGGGAGCCGTGAGCTCAAAGTTTCCAGAAATAATAAGCACAAGCCGATCTATTGATTCGGCAAAAGATATGACTCGCCGGAAAATATGGAGGTGGCCGGAATTTGGGGGCGCCGGTGACCTAAAGAGAGAAGGAAGAGAGAAGAGAGAATGAATAGTGATGAGGTATTATTATTATTTGGGGTTTTTATATTTTTCAGGAAGGGTAGAAATGAAAATTAAAAAGTGAGGGATGTGTTGTGTAAATATGGGGCGGAGGGACTAATTCTGTCAGTTTGACTATTCTTTTGCAATAAACACTGCGGGACCCATTTGACATACCAAACGGGCTCGAAAATTAACGAAACTTGCGTCATTGTTCACGAAATAATTTTTCCAATAAAAACAACTATAAACATGCAATACTTTCAAAAATCAATTTTTTTTTTTTTTTTTTTTTTTTTTTTTTTTTTTTTTGAAAATACGATACGTTTTGTGCTTTCTAGGTTGTGTCGGCTTGATAAGGAAATAACGCGTACGTTGAACAAGATATTCATAGTTTTTCAAACCCACAAGTTCAAGGAAGTTCAAAAGTTAAAGAGAATGAGAAGCAAGTGTTTTGACTCGTAAAATAGGTTTAGGAAATTTACCGGGTGTTACAGCACATATATCATATTTGAAAATCCGTCCCGGATTTCAGTTTAACTTATCAGTTCCGGTTTCGAAGGGGTTCAAAAGCTAAGGAAAGTCAAAATGATTGCTTTGGCTCGTAAAACAAGTTTAAGAAGTTTGTCGGTTGTTACCAATAACTAAAGTTAAACAACATCTACCTCAACATAATGTCAGTTAAACAAACTCAAGTCATATATTAATACATAAAAAAAAAATATATATACATGTAAAAACCACGCGTGCGCGGTATTATAACTATAACTATATAAGTATAAAAGATTTTACATAATTTTGTCGAAAAATTTATTTATTAACCCCATGCATGCACGAGGTTAAAAAATAGTGTATCTCTATGACTTTTATGTCACTGGCCGCACAATAAACATGCGAGTAAGCTGCAAAAATCGTCTCGTCTCGTTCCGTTGTGTCGTTTGTCTATTTTTCACCCAAGTTATGTTTCTTAAAGAATTGTTGGCATGGATCATCTTTGGAGGCCAGAAGTCTTACCAAGATTGTTATTAACAGGGATGGTTTTGCCACACTTTTTGCATAAATCATCTTCCTGGGAGATAATTTTCGTTAGACTTTTGGCCTGTGACAGATAATTTGTGCAGAAGAATTCTTGCAACTTGTTATGAGTAATATACTATTGGAATAACTAAAGGGGCAGTTTATAAGGATCCCCTTATAGGGAGGGTTTTCAATGATTGCAAGCTTTGGGCGGTTGTACCATGTGCTTCGCGGTTTGTACAAATAGCCCATAGGGAGGGTATGTATAACATACCCCATAACTAAAATCTAGCTAGAACATGGAATTCACATGCAAGTTGGCTAGACACGTACACCCTCTATAGAGTGTTTCCGTCAGTAATCATGACTTCAAAACGTTTTTTATAGTGTCTATTTCTCGAATAAATCACTGAATCATTTAGAAACTAATCATGTATCCTGTAAATATTTGTGGTTCATGCATTTATTATGCTACTCCCTCCGTCCCAAAATATAAGTCCAGTTTGAGTTTTTGAATCGAACTTTGACCTTAAATATTTTAATTTGTTTGTATTATATAACACTTGATGAAAATTATACCAAATGAAAATGCATTTAAAACACAATCCATTTATATATTTTGCATCAAGTATTATATAATACCAACAAAAATATTTAAGGTTAAAGTTCGATTCAAAAAGTTAAATTGGACTTATATTTTGGGCTGGAGGGAGTAATTAACAGGCGAAATGTGAGCTAAGGGAAAGTCAACAGGATTCCACAAAAAGTGAATCACATGATCTTGAATTTCTAGTCGAACCAAAAAAAAAAAAAAAAAAAAATAAAAATAAAATGAAAAAGGTGATATGCACACCATAATATATGCATTTGTAGTGTTGTATTATGTATATTATTAATATAATTTTGTGTTGTGCAAATCACTTATTGTCGTGTGGATATCACGTCTAAAAAAAAGGTACCGCTGTTAGTTCGAGTAAATTAAAGAACACAATTTCTTTATAAAAAAAAGTTAATAATTAATAAGATCAACATGAACCACCAAAGTTTGCTAGGCACACATCTGGGGGGACCATGTAAAGGGTTGGAAACCGTCAAGGGCGGAGCTTGACGATTTATTGCGGGAAAGCCAGATAGGTACTTCAGTATTGAAAGAGGGCCAAATACTAATAAATATTCTTTATCATATGAAAATCACAAAAAATACGCTAAATAACAAAATTGTGGGGGCCACGACACTCGCTTGTCCCAACTAAGCTCTGTCCGTGTGTGCATTTGAGTCAAGAACTTGCCCTTTCCGGTAACCTCTCCGGTAACCTGGGGAATCAAATACCTATTTACCAATAAGATCATACGTACACAAAAAAATATCGATGGATGTTCAAGAATGGTATTTGCATGAAATATACAAAACCTAGAACTGTGCATTTTGTGATTTCGTTTCTGTTGGGATAATCCCGATCATTACCTCATAAATTCTAAGTTAATAAGGTCGAAGGACCATTTACGCAATATATAGAAATTGTAGTTTAGGGACTAGTTTGTAATTGACACAAACCTGAACAGTTGTGTCTTTTGGTTTGGTGTAACCACCACCATAACCACCGATCACCAACCATCACCACCAAGGGATGCATCGGTTGGAATATCTAAATCAAAACCGAACCATCACAATGGTTCATAGCATCGCTTGGATTAGTATAAATAGGGAATACTTGTAACCATTTCAACATCAATCAAAAAATGTTCAATTCATCAATTTCTATTATTACATACCTGTGATTTTGTTGATCATTAGCAAGTCTTGTTCCAACAATTGGTATCAGAGCAAGATCGATTCCGGGAATCAACCGCAAGAAGAAGAGCGACATCAATTAAAGGAAGACTTGATCGGATTGAACACCAACAGTAAGCAACGATTGAAAAAAAAATGATCGGAGGCGACGATCGAATTGAAACTAAGGAAAAGAGAACGTGTTGGTACGTAGGTTTCGGAAACAAGTAATCAACCTCAGATTTCACCGGAGAAGACAAAGCTTCACCGGAACCACCATCACCGGCGCTCAATTAGGATTAGGGAAAGAACCCTAATCGGAGCTCTCAACTCATAAGAAGAACCGAAAAGGGGAGAAGCCAAAAAAAAAAAAAAAAAACCCCACACCCGTATGTTTTATAACAAAACTTTTTTTTACCTTTTTTATATATATAAGTTTTTTTTTATCATTATTAGTTTAAATTAGTTTAATCTTTAAAAAAAAATTAAACTATTTTAAATAAGTAAGAAAAAGTAAGAAAACCGAACCCTTGTGGTTCACATAGTAAGTAAGAAAAAAAAAAAAAAACCTTAGTATTTAAACGAAACCTTACAGTGGCAAAGTAAGCAATTAAGAAAAATACTATTGTTTTTAAAGTAAGAGAAACCTTAGTGTTTCACCCAGTAAGAGAAACCTCGGTGTTTCGATCAGTAAGAGAAACCTTAGTGTTTCACCCAGTAAGAGAAACCTCGGTGTTTCGACCAGTAAAAGAAACCTCGGTGTTTCAAAGCAAGTAAGAAAGTCAACAAGAAAGGATCAATTATTTTGATCAAAGCTAGCAAGAAAACCAGAAACCATCTCGGTTTTGATTGTAAGAAAGTACGCAAGTAAGAAAGCAAGCAAGAACGCAAGTAAGTAAGCAAGAAGCAACGTAAGTAAGAAAGCAACAAAGCATGAAGATAGGAGAAACATCTACACCAACTCGTGAGCAAAATATAGCACTTCAATGTCTGAAACTGAATGAATCAAACTACACCACATGGGCAATTATGATGGAAACAATCTTAAAAGCTTATGGTCTGTGGGAAATACTTGAAGCTACAGAAGTCACAGATGAAAAAAAGATGAATACAACAAAAGTAATGATCCTCACAACATTACCAGAAGATATTCTAATGCAAGTTGAACAATACTCGAAAGCGAAGGAAGTATGGGAATCAATTAAGGTACGATATATAGGAGAGGACCGAGTTCAGAAAGCACGGCTACAAACTTAAAGGAGCGAATTGGAGACTTTGAAAATGAAAAACAACGAAACCGTAAGCGACTTTGCCGGAAAATTGGGAAGCATAAGAGGCAAATTCAAAAGTCTTGGTTCAACTCTTAAAGACAAAACACTCGTCAGAAAGTTACTGAACTCTGTTCCAAAGAAGTTACTACCAATTGTGACATCTATCGAGCAATATTCCGAGATTGATAAAATGTCATTTGAAGAAGCAATGGGAAGAATAATAACTTTTGAAGAACGCATCAAAAGTCAAGATGAACCGGAAGAAAATTATCAAAACAAACTTCTAATGGCAAGATCAAGTGATCAAAATCATGGTAGTGGTCGAGGAAGAAACTTTAGTAAAGGAGAAAAAGGACGTGGAACAAATTTTCAACAAGGTACAAGTCGAGGAGAACAAAACAAGAAAGAAATGAGATGCTATGAATGTGGTGACTTAGGTCATTTTGCACGCGAATGCACCAAATGGAAGAAGAAAGACAAGAAGGAACAGGGACACCTCATTTATGAAACTGACGATGAACCCACATTGCTGTGAAGAATCTCCTTCAGAATGATCAAGATTAGGGGGTGAATGTTGGGATAATCCCGATCATTACCTCATAAATTCTAAGTTAATAAGGTCGAAGGACCATTTACGCAATATATAGAAACTGTAGTTTAGGGACTAGTTTGTAATTGACACAAACCTGAACAGTTGTGTCTTTTGGTTTGGTGTAACCACCACCAAAACCACCGATCACCAACCATCACCACCAAGGGATACATCGGTTGGAATATCTAAAGCAAAACCGAACCATCACAATGGTTCATAGCATGGGTTGGATTAGTATAAATAGGGAATACTTGTAAACATTTCAACATCAATCAAAAAATGTTCAATTCATCAATTTCTGTTATTACATACCTGTGATTTTGTTGATCATTAGCAAGTCTTGTTCCAACAGTTTCTAATTTCCATGAACGTGTTGGAATGTATGATAGATTTCTGATTTCTTATCAATTTTAATAGGAGAAACGTGTACTAAGTTCGGCTGAAGTGGAAACCAGGAAAGGAAACAGCACGATCAATAAGAAGATAACACATGGGTATCATTCCGTTGAAGGAAAAATGTCCCACCCAATGGAAGATTATGTTTTTGCACAATTCAAGCAAGTTGATGGCAACGAGCTTGGACTATTCGCTGTATTCGACGGTCATTTGAGTCAAGAAGTTCCGGATTATTTGCGGTCACATCTGTTTGACAACATCATAAATGAGGTGAAGATAGTTTCATACTCCTACAATAGTCAGTTTTAGGCGTTCAGATATTATATTAAGGTTAAGTAAAGCTTATTTAAAATGCCTTGATTAATGAAGTTACTTGTGATGTTTTGGACTCTAGCCGAATTTTTGGACAGATCCTGAGGAAGCCATTAGAAATGCATATAAGTTCACCGATTACACTATCATGAACAAAGCAATCAAGAAACGTAAAGGGGGTTCAACAGCTATTACTGCAATCTTGACAAACTGTGAAACATTGATAAACTGTGAAACATTAGTAGTCGCCAACGTTGGTGACTCACGTGCAGTTCTGTGCCAAGATGGCGCGGCCAAGCAGTTATCAGTTGATCACGAGCCTAACAAAGAGCGAAAGGTTATAGAAGAGAAAGGTGGTTTTGTAACCAAATTCCCAGGTGTATATATCAAATTTGTTCAAATAGTACAATTTGTGCGAAACATGTATGTAAAATTTGATGACGAGTTTGTGCAGGTGATTGTCCGCGGGTTGATGGAAGCTTGGCGATGTCGAGGTCATTTGGCGACAAAAGGTTGAAGGAACACATCAGTTCAGAACCTGATGTGTGTGTGGAAGAAGTCGATGCTGACACCGAGTTTATGATCTTGGCAAGTGATGGTGTTTGGAAGGTTGGTTACAACTTACAAATTACATCTTTAAATTCTACCAAGACAATGAAGTTGTTTTATGCATGTGAATTTGTGTTTTCGGCAGGTTATGTCTAATCAGGAGGCTGTGGACTGTGTTAAGCATATTGAGGATCCAAGATTGGCTTCGAAGCATCTCACTAAAGAGGCGCTTACTAGGAAGAGTAGGGATGATATTTCATGCATTGTTGTTAGGTTTCAGTGAGCAACACCATTATGTCAGTAATGTAATATTGTAAGATAGACTGTAAAAATGTAAACTATGTCGTTGTACCTAGGGCGAATAGACTTCAAATGCTGTTTGCTTAACAATGTTGGTCAACTTGTATTTGTGGTGGTTCTCGCTCACCTACAGAAGTGTTTAGTTGTACATATGACCACCTCTGAAATGAACTACAGTAATCTCATTGCTGATATTTTGTACGATTGGAATTGTTGGTCTATTAACTGTGTTATGGCTGTTGGCCCGTCAATGACCAAGCAATGGAGTTGTTAACTCTTAGTTCTACTTTAGCTCCTAATAAGGTGTTTAATATTGATGATATTCGTCTTATGCTAGAAAATTCTACCCTGCAGATTTTACTAAACAGCAAGGGTGCAATTTAATATGAGCCGGAGCTTTTTCCCATTGAAAGACAAAATAGCACAAGGCTAAGTGCGTCAGCGCGGTGCATTAACTATTGCTGAACTTTGTGAAGTTCTCGTGAAAATTGAGAAGCGAGAGGTGACATAGAAAAGGAGATTGCTGATACTTTTGACTCAAAATCAGTCATTGATGTGTTCAAAAACCTTAAAGGCCGTAGAGCCGAGTTGTAGTTTTTTTTGCTTAATACTTTTGACTCAAAATCAGTCATTGATGTGTTCAAAAACCTTAAAGGCCGTAGAGCCGAGTTCTAGTTTTTTTTTCTTAACGTCTATTCCGCAACTTTCTTTAATATATATATACTTCGATTCCTCTTAATATTACTGGTTTAGTTTTACTTTCAATAGTTTCAGTCCCCACCAAGATCGAATGTTCAAGTTCCGTCGATGCCCATCACTGCAATTTAATGCAACAAAACCTGGTCAAGGAAAACAGGCAATCATGACATTAAGACCAATGTATTGAAGTGCGAAGTGCAAAGTGCAACTCTATAAGTGGTGGTGGTTCTTTATGTGATATATGTTGCAACTCTTTGTCCTTTGGTTTATCAATCTCAAACACTAACGGGCTTCAAAAATGTAGGCTTATGCACAACTTTACGCTCGAGATTTTTATGACCTATGTATAACGCAATACAAGAAACTGGATGAAATCAAAGAACGCGTACACTGTGAGCTAAGACATAGATATAAAGACTACAAATAAAACAACAACTTGTACTCCTAGCTCTAGAAATTGAACTTGAATAATATAATCCAAATTATTTGTGTTTGTTCTTCAAATCATAACCATCGGCACGCTTCCTCAAATCATCAACAAAGTGTTCGGTAGGCGGAACATCATTATTCTTCCTGTCGTCCCCTGTCACTGCCTCCTTAATCATGTGAGTAGTATCCCTGGTAGCATTATACACACTATCTAATGTGTTCTTAGCCATTTCTCCTATATCCAATCCTGTTTCCAATGCTTTCTTGACTCCATGCTTTGCTGCATCCGCTACAAAACTCGACGACTCATGGTCATCCTCGTGTCGGTCATAGGCCGAAGATGGCGCACTTGTTGATGGACTTGTAGACGTGTTCACAACGTTAACATGGTCATCTGATGATAAAGGAGTTGTGGTTGTTTTTACAACGTTAAAACGGTCGTCTCCACCAGTTGTTGATGCAGTTGTTGATGCAGATGGTAGTCCTGAGGCTGATTTCCTGATATCATCAACAAAGTTCGAATCCTGCATGAACCATTATATAGTGAATAAACTTGAAAAAATGGCACCAAGAACTAATGAAGCAGTCGTTATGCTTGACAATCACGGAGAGTACTGCTTATTACATGATCACAAAGAACAATACTTTCTCCGTCCCCTAACAGGTGCATTTTTAGAAGAGTTGAATTATTCTACATTGATAGAAATAAGATCGATCTCTTCAAAATTTTAAAGCCATTACAAATATGAACATTGTTAATTCTTCAGCTTCTACCATTTGTGAGATGAGTACCTAGAGGTGACAAAATTAATCCCCTTTGGTCAAGGAGGTTCTCCGTACGAGATTAGTCCGTAGTGTCGAGTAAGAAACCACGTAAATAAATATAAGAAAAAGTAGTTACTGCATTTGAAGGGTCTAATAAACTCATATTAGTTACGTCCTAGGGAGACCAGATTTATTTTTATTTATTTATTTTTGTGCAAATGGTGAATTATATTAATTTCCAAACATTACATCAAGAGAAGTGTTCCCCGATAACTACATCGTAGTCAGCATAGGTATCCGAGCAAATAACATAGACATTCATGTACGTAATCTACTCGTCTTCATATTTGGAATCAAGACCTAGTAATTAATCTTGGAAAGTTAATATAATTACACCCACGTAAGCAAAGACCAAGCATATAAGCATATGTTGTAACTAAAATAAACAAATTACTGTAATACATAACATTTTTCTTTCTTTAATCAAGAGGAATAAAAAAGCAAGCTAAATTAACTACACTTGCATATATATCTTGTTTACCTTTTTATTATGATGTGTAGACACACTGGAAAACGAATACGAGGGATAAGCTTTAAGCCTGATGGCAGATTGATGAACATTTTTTTTGGTAACGAACTTGATAGCTCTTCCGTACATTGTTGCTTGCAAAGAGATGATAATTATTATATTGAGGTGGTCGTTGTATTTAATGTGTACGTACGTGATGAGTTTATATATAGTGGTGATCATGCAATAATGGTGTCATGTTCTGACAAGTGACACGTTACAGTGGTCAAATGGTGACAGGTTATGGACACGTGACAGCGGTGTAATGGAACCGCCATTTCGTCATAAAATGTCCGCTCATGTTCTTGTTCTTTCTATGGATAAGGAACTTTAGTTAAAAGGATTGATAGTAGTAGATTTGTAAATCGTATTTTTGTTTTTTTTTTTTTTCCTTTTATGTCTGCAGGAGCGTCCAAACGTTTTTGAAAAAAAAAATGTTTGTTTTTTGCTTCTGTGTCTTTTGCGCAAAGATATTTCTGCATGCACCAAGGACATTAGTCTTTCTTTGTTCTTAGATGTAAGTATGTAACAATTTAGTTTTGCAGATTTTTTTAGAGTTTGATTATCATTTTTCGATTTTTCAAAACTTAAGATTCACTCTTCTTTCACAATAGTATTGCAGATTAGATATAAAATGTTTGAAATAACAAACACAACTTAAAATGAGTAAGCTTACCCGTGTGATGCGTAACATCATAAGGTTACTTGTTCAACCGTTGATTTGCTCTCTCGATGGGTTATCCAGAGGGGGGTTCTCGCGGGTGCCCTGGACCTTTATGGATTTTTTTGATATAGATGTTAATTTTTGGAAAAAACATTAATTTTTCTTAAATGCATCCGGTCCATTGAATTTTGTTTTTATATTACTATTCTAAAAAATTTATGAACCCGGTCATATTAGTCCTGGTTCCGTCCATGGTTATCATATATATCGATTTACTACTTTTTTTAAGTTTGTTTTGTCGATGTTGTACATTGTTCTTTAAGTAATCATAGATATGAGATGCGCATGAGAATAAATTTTCTTCCTATCTTTCATGTGATTTTTACTTTTTTAGTCATGATAGGAGGTAGACTTGGGTTGTGTTTGTTTATCCATACGTATTATTTATGATAAGCAAATATCATGTTTGCGATAAAAGAGGTGCATTTAAAGCAAGGTTTTTAAGATCGGGATCCTAACTAAAACTCGATCGTTTTCGTCTTTACAAGATTGTGATCATAAGATCGGATTGAGATCCTAAGTACTACAATGTCATTTTTTATTAGTTTTTGTAATATTGTTCAAATATACAAATTATTATATATTATAAACAAAAAATTATATGAATGTTTCATAAAAATGTTGTTATAAATTATGAACATGGAATGTTTAAGAAAATTCACTTGTTTTTTAAATTCTATTAAAAGATAATCCATAACTTCGTAGTTTTTTAGTTTGCGGTTCGAGAAACGTAAGATCGGATCGGATTAGATCTTAAGATCCTATGGTTAAGATCGGGATCCTATAAGATCTTAAGCTTGCTAAGATCCTACGTAGGATCGTAAAATTGTAAGATCCTAAGATCAGGATCGGAATCTTAACAACTATGATTTAAAGTATTTAAGAAACAAGGAGTTGTAATAAGACATAAAAGAAATGTGTAAAATTGAAGTGGCAAAAAATTCGTTTTTTTATGCTAAAAATACACAAAAACTAATGTATGCGATCCTACAAACGTAAGAAGAAAAGAACAAAGCTCCTCATTTTCTTTGTAAAAAAAAAGTCTATAGACATAACAAGAACCTTTGAAAAAACAAACACACCCTGGAATTCTCAAAGTAGTACTCTATTCTGAGTCAAAAATTTAGAGTCTCGTTAAGAAACAAAAAAATGTAACTATAATTTAAACCAAGACGTGTTAAGTTGGCCAAAATAGTGTTTTATGTTTATGTAACAATTAAATTAATTAACTTTAATCATAACTTCTTTAGTACTGCTTAATCAATAGTCCTTAGTTTATGGCATGAACTCAAATACTCAATGATATATGTTTATTCGCGCTATAGAAATAAAATGTGCTTCGGGTTAAAGTCGCCAAGGAAAGGCACCCACATGAAGATGTAAAAGCGTTATCTTTTATTTGCATTGTTCATAGGTCGTCACAAAGCTGATGTGGCAGAGTTGACACCGTGTTCAGCCTTAAATAGATACACATAAAGGAAAGGGTTGTATAAATTATTGATAAAAGGTTAAGTTGCTTTCTAAAAAAGAAAAATAACTTTAAATTTAAAATTGTTCTTTAGACCAAACCTAAGATCATTGAGTATTATGCTTTTGCGGCGAATTATTATTAACCATGCGGATTAAAGTTTGTAGGTGATATCATAAGCAATATGAGTAATTAACTTGGTAATTTATTTAAAATCATTATCACAATGGTTCTCATTTGTTTGCCGAATTCTCATATCAGACTTACTAAAATCACATATTTAAAAAATCCCAAAATACCATAGTGTTATATCATGCAAGTCTATTGAAACATCACAGCTTTTATAAATAAGGAATGGAATACGTCTCTAGTTGTAGTTGGAAAAAAAAAACATCCAATGTAAATATGAACACGTCCGTTCGACTGTAAATAAGTTATACCATGTATGAGTACTCAAACCGAAAGACATTGAAATACATTTTACCGACAGCGAAACGTTCTATAAAACTATGTCAAAAGCAAACTTTGGCACATAATAACTGAGACATTGGTATTTGGCTTAGAAGATGCTCTTTACACCATGTTTACAGAATAACAACTTATAGGCTATATTACACATCTAACAACAGATAATGCAGTCTACTTAAAAAGAAAAAAATTATATAGTAATAAACTTGATAATAACTTAGATTAAGGACTTCTATGGTTATTACTTTACATTGACACCTCAAACTAGCATTCAACAGAAGCCTTTACCTTTGTAACATGTTGAAACCTTCTTAAGATCACCTGCTACGGCTATGGTTGTGGCTATGGTTATGGCTATGGCTATGGCCCAGTTCAGCAACGCCATCAAGCCATAAAACAACTTCATCAATCGATGGTCGTCTTCTAGGATCTTGATCTAAACATTTGCACGCTATACCCAAAACCTCCAACATTTGATTCTCGTAACTCTTATCCCATATCAGCAAATCAAATATCTCTGCATATCGTCCTTCCAGTTTCATCTTGAACACCCAAGACACCAAATCCCTACAATTCTTCCCCTTGCCAACTTCAACGGGTCGTCTGGCTGTTATAAGTTCAAGAAGCACAACACCGAAGCTATAAACATCTCCTTTAAAAGTTGCAGATAATGTTTGACCATATTCAGGTGGAATATAACCCAATGTACCCACCAAATCCGTTGTTACATGAGTGTCATAAGGATTACACAGTAATCTCGAGAGACCAAAATCAGCTAAATGGGCCTTGAATTTTTCATCTAATAAAATGTTGCTTGTTTTGATGTCACGGTGGATTAACTTGGACTCGTTGTGTAAATATGCTAACCCACGTGCAGCTCCTTTTGCTATCTTGACCCGTGTTCGCCATTTCAATGGCGGTTCATCATCGACCCGTTCGTGTAGCCAATAATCTAAGCTTCCGTTTTGCAAATAAGAGTAAATTAACAGCCTGACATTATTGTATATGCAATACCCTTTAAGGGAAACGAGATTCTTGTGTTGGGCCCGCGAGAGTGCTTCAACTTCTGCATGAAATTCCCGTTCCATTTGACCACAGTCACCCGAAAGTCTCTTGATTGCTGCTTTTGACCCGTTTGGAAGTTCGGCTTTGTAAACCAGCCCGAAACCGCCACATCCGATTATGTTAGACTGACTGAAATTATTCGTTGCCGCGACTACATCTGAAACTGTCAGATCCTTGCAACCAGAGGTAGGGAAAAGAACGAGTTTTGAAGCAACAAATGAACCCGATAATCCATTCATCCTGCCATTATTCTCCTCCTCCAAATCCCTAAGTAAATCCCCGTGTTTCTTTCTGGATATTCTAAGAAGCACGAATGCTATTAAGAACATCATCCCCCCTCCAATACCAAGTGTGATTCCGAGTATACGGTTTCTATCCAGTTTTCTATGTGAAATGGATCGAAACGATGGACCCGTTTTCTCACCACAAGGTGAAAGTGACGCCCCACAAAGTCCGGGATTCCCTTCGAAACTTGAGCTCGGAAAACCCGAAAACTGGGTTCCAGTAGGAATAGCACCCTCCAAATGATTAAAAGCAACAGAAAACATCGAAAGAAAACTAAGCTTGTTTAACGAAGCCGGTATCGACCCGTAAAGATCGTTATTCGACAAATCAAGAACTTCCAAATTAACCATTTCGGAAATACTACTTGGGATGGTTCCACTCAAGTTGTTTTTACTCAAATCGAGTACATGAAGCTGGATCAATTTCCCAATTTCTGGCAATATTGTCCCATTTATTTTGTTGTGACTCAGGTATATCGATGGAGGAAAGCTTGCAACTTGATTGTACTGAAGACCTTTAACACTTTGGTTTCGCTTAACATACAACGGAATACCAGTTGATGCTCCAAGAATCGATGAACTTATGTTTAATGACACGAGGGTCTTCAAATCAGTCAAACTCTTTGGAAGCTCACCCGTAAGCGAATTATTAGAAAAATCTAAGTAAAACAGCCTCTCCATTTGACCGATCCAAGACGGGATGACCCCATCTAACAGATTCCATGACAAATCAAGTACTTCGAGCTTTGGACAACCGAGTAACCAACGAGGGATTTGACCTTTGAGTTGACAATTAGCAATTGCAAGAACCATTAATTTATCAAACCCGTTCACACTGACAGAAAGTTCTTCCCCATGAAAGTTTTTAGTCAAAATAAGAGTGGTGAGATTTTTACACTTTTGTAGTATGGACAACGCGTGTGGTAAATTTGTTACACCATTGTTTGAGAACGAAAGAAAAGAAAGGTTGGATAGATTTGTGTAACTAACTGGAACTTCACCATAAAATTCGTTCTTAGCAAGGTTCACGAATCTCAGCTCGTAACAATTCGAAAGTGAGTTTGGTAAAAGACCTTTAAAGTGATTACTACCAAGGTCAAGGGTGCATAAGTTAGGCAATTTGGTGAAGTTTATACTTAAGGCACCTGAAAATGAATTGTTACGAAGATCGAGTAATCTTAACTTAGAGCACGCTTCTATAGTGGAAGGCAGTTCCCCTAGGAACGAATTAGTATGTGCACTAAGTTGTTCTAAGTGTGTTAAGTTATCAAATACATCAGGAAGTGTACCTACAAACTTATTACCAAATAAAACTAACGATTCGAGTTTGGAAAGTTTACCAAGACTCGTGCTGATCTCCCCCGAAAAGTTGTTGGAAGCAACGGACAACTGCTTCAGAGACAACATTGAGTAAACAAACTCAGGGATAGCGCCCGAAAATGCATTTGATTCAACACGCAACTCTTGAAGTGATTCACCACAGTTCCTTAAACCATCAAGATTCCCAACGAAATGATTCATCGATAAATCAAGAAACCGCAACTTAGCATTGCAAATTTCGGAACTAAATTCACCACTGAACGAGTTGTTACTTAAGTTAAAAGCAACAAGATTTGGAAAACCCCCAATCCCTAACAACCCTCCACTTAACGAATTACTCGACACATTAAACACTTCAAGATCCTTCAAATTCGACACATTTTTCGGCAACTCCCCTACGAGTTCATTATATGAAAGATCAAGATACCTCAGCTTCACTAAACTCGAAACCGAATTCGGAACAACCCCTTTTAGCCCCTTTGAAGACAAGTTCAACCTAGTAACCCTAACTGATGTTTCCAACACATTTTTCACATCATTTTCACACACAACACCATCCCAATTACAACAAGCAGTCTCATTAGCCCATGATGACACCAAAACTGACCCATTACCAAAACCTGATGCAAAAGCCTTTAAAGCTAACAGATCATCCGGATGACATATTTGGCCTGAACTTTCACTACCCAAAAACAAACATAACATAAAACCAAACACCACCCAACTAATTAACCTCATTGAAGCTACAAAACCAACATCAAGAAACACAAACTAAACACAGTAAGTGTGTCACTATGTGTGTAAAAAATAGTAATAAAAATCAAAACTTGATGTGTAAATGAAGCAACCCAAAAAACACTCAATGACACATGAGTGTCTTTAATGCTTTAAAATCCCAAAAAACAGATTCTTGAAACTGACCCACATAAGAAACAGTGAACAAAGCTTAAAAATAAAAGAGACCCTGTATAGTACTATATCTTTACATAAATCACTTGTAGAAGAAGGAACAAAAGAAAACATGAGTAATGATGCGTTGGCTTTTTGACAAATGCATTTTCAAATTTGATGATGAAATAGGTTTACTTTTATTGCTTTTTTTTGGGTATGAATCATGGAATCAAGATAAAAGATTAAAGGGGTTTGAAAAAGGTGTAATGAAGAAGAAGAAGAAGTAAGTAAAGTTAAAGCCTTAAAGGTGTTGTCGGATTTGATGGTTTATATATACTACGTACTAATCTTTTATTGGATTAAATAAAAATGAAAAAGAATTTTATTTGGTATAGTAGTGGTTAGATCTTGACATTGGTTATTTTGACTTTGTTTGGATTCGTAGCAATATTTTCTTCTTCTGGATTTGTCGCGTGTTCTGTTTTCAAGGCTTTAAGTCTGACTTATTTCCGTATTTGTCTCCTATAATATTAAGAAATGGATTATTTTGAGCCGCATAACACTCCCAGTCTCCCATGTACAGTAAAAGTTATATACTACTACTGATTTGCAATCCCATATATTCTAGATCCATTTTTTCATATTTAGTTTAATTAATAATGTAATGCACTTGTTGAAATGATTTGTGTGCAAAGAATAATGGTTTTCAAAACTGGTACTAATAAAAATGTTAGATCGGTTACATCAGCGCAAATTAAACGGAATAGGCAAGTAATGCTGATGGGTCACACATGTGCCCAGTAAACAGAACATACAAGTTAGTAACAAGAAAAGAGTGACTAAATAAAATGAAAATAAAAAGGAAATGAAAATATGTTAATATTCTCAAAGAGTAGCAAAACGGTAATTATCCAAGATATATATATTTATCCAGGATATATATATTTATCTGGCAAAACCTTAAACCCTAACGCTCCGTTCTCGAGTTCATTTTTAGTAGGAAAGGAAAGCAAATGATAAGAAACTGAAACTTTATTGTGTTGTTGAGTTTTTCGTAGACAGAAAAGAAAGGAAACACAAAGGAAATGACTGGAAAATTCTTATCATTTTCCTATAGGAATTTTCCGCCCAAATATAGGCGGATTTGGACGGAAACAATTCTACACCCGCACTATTTAGTATATAATGACCAATATAACTTTCAATATTTACTCATATTCGACTCTTATGATAAAATGAACATATTTAAAAGTGCATAAATGTAATTATATCTCTTTTTCTTTCTTTTCTTCCCAACTCGAGAACAGAACATTATTTCTTTTCCTTTAATTTCATTTCAACTCGAGAACATTGTGACAAACGGTAATTTTTCCACTAATATTTTAATAATAAATGTTAATTTATTATTACCTAACTGTTAAATTAAGCATTCGTGAGCTTGCATAACTATTTCGGGAAGCAAACCCACGCACTGTAGCATACAGTAACTCGCAAAACTATTTAACCTTATCAGAAAAAGTGAATTTTCCACTTTCTGGCATTTACATACTTCAACGTAATAAAAACGAGAGGTTATCTCGTTTTTCCTGAAAACGATACCACACGCGTACCGCCACCACATTAGTAACGGTTTAATTTTATAATTTATCTTCAGAGTCAATAAATTTTGCTTTTATACCAGTCTTATAAAAACGCCTCCAAAATTATATTTTTCGCGTTTATACTCAATCAGGGGGCCGCAATTACACCTCAGCTCAACGGAACACGGAGTACACAAATTACACCCTAATATAATAAAACAACCTAACCCTTATCCATTTTCCCTCGTATACCCGTTCACATACATCCATATTTCTCTTTTAACGTTTTCTTCCTGGATCTTTCTCCAACACAACCCAGTCCATCATCTATCACCATCACTATGAAGCTATACACTTTTCTATTCTCCCCAAAGCCTTTGTCGCTCTCACATACCTCTTCCCCAGGGTCAACGGTGTGGAAGAAATACAGATGACGAGGATGGAGAACGAGTTTTGCTACAATCGGTTATTCCCCATCTCCCATGTCCAAAAGCATGTCGAAGATTTTCCATCTTGATTCCTTTTTATTGATTAGTCGATTCCCAGCAGATCCACACACTCAAAACTTACAACAAATCATTCACAAGTGTTGGGTTTAGAGATGCTACTGCTCTGAATGATACAATTGCTTATGGTGTATAAAGGAAAATACTCTAAGTGTCATACTACTGCTAGTGTATTCTATACTACTGCTAGTGTTGGAGATTCTACTACTGCAAGAATACTACTGCTGGAGTAAAAGATACTGCTGTTAGAGTAATTCATACTACTGCTGAAGAGATAAACTATGTATAGTATGTTAGATAAGTTTAGAATAGATTCTAAAAGATTTTGCTTGTATAGAAAGCTATTGTAAACTATGTATAGTATGTTAGTCCTTTGTAACTTGTGTATGTGATACTTTGAGTTAATATGGTCAAGTATGCGAAATCTACTTAACCACACTTAGAAGGTTATTTGTTTATAGAAATGGAACAGTGATGCTTGTGTAATGAACAATGAACAATGAAAGTTTAATACCAAACGATTCAATATTATTGAAAATAATACGAGTGATCTTCACTATCACTAGGGTTACACAAACCTTGAATCTATATGTTTCTATGACTTATGATTTCTATGATAAGTTATGTTCTTTGTTCTTGACAGATATGTAATTTTAAGTTCATGCATCAAGTGCTTATCTCTAAGCTAAGATCTTCTTTTTATAGTCCAAAGAATATCTTTTACAATATTGTCAAGTCTTGTCAAACTACTTGCTAGCTTATGTTGAGTGTGTCAGTAGCTAAGATACAACATGTATCTATGTTTACAACTTGATTGACTGACTACGAATCAAAGATATTATCTACCGTATATACTTGACTTTTATACATAAAATATCTTTTTGTACTTATCCAACCAGCAGTAGTATACGCGACACTTATCCATCCAGCAGTAGGAATCAGCAGTACCTTTGTTTGTACTAGCAGTACTAACTTCAATTAGTACTGTTAGTTATAACTTGAGAAGTCTTCAGATATACACTAGCAGTTAGTACTGTTAGAGTATTCTTCTCAGCAGTACTAATCTTCAGAACATTTAATTCCCAACAATCCTCCCCTAAACTTGTGATTTATCCCAAATCAACATGTTTCTTCTGAATTAAATTCTGATTGTGAGGATCTTTCAAACACTTCATAGTCAGACTCTTGATCTGAGCTTTCCTTTGTTCTTCAAGATTAAATATCTTTCTGTCTAACTCATCTGCTTTCTGTGAATCTCTTTCAGTAATAACATCATCTTTCTTTGTCTTGAACACAATCAATACCTTGAATAAAAGATGGTGCAATTTCCTTGGATGGAGGAATTATAAGAGGCAATGGTGTTGTTTATCTTGGATGCTTGTTTCAAGAAGTCAAATCATCTTCCAGCATGCCTTTGCAAGTGATGAACAAACGTAGTGAACTGAAATTGAAACTGAAAGAACCTAGATAGAACTTTCTCAATTTGAATGCTTCATCCCTTCTGAATATATATAATACTTCAGAATCTTCATTTGAACTTTCTTCATTTGAAGAGCTTATTCCCAGTATCCATCAACTGAAAAAGGTTATTCCCAGCATTCATCAACTGAATGCTTGTTCTTATTATTGGCTGAATAATAAGACATTTTAGCTTCTCAAAAAGCTGACATCTTCATCTTGTATGCTCTTATCTTTTCTTTAACTTGATCAATTTGAGTTTCCTCCCCTGATTCTGAGCATACACAACCAATTTGAGTTTCCTCCCCTGAGCTTGGAAGATCTCTCACTATGTACCAAAATATTTCCTCCCCTGAGATTTATCATTTCCTCCCCTGTTTGGAAGATCTCTCACCATCATCTGATCTACCAATTAGAACATGTTTTCAGACAATGTTGTACATGTAGCCATCAATTCCTTAAGAGTTTATTTGCTGCCCTCATCACTTACAGGTGTGTTAACTCCTGTGAGAGGTGATTCATGGGGCATTGACTCATTGTTCATCATTTGATGGTTTTTCTGAGCCTCTTTGAAAAATCTTTTTAAGAAACTTTTGACTTAGCAGTATGAAATTGATTTTATGATTGAAAAATCATACTGCTTACAACCATTTTGAAGGGATTAAGTGTGTAACAGACACTTAATCAAGAATTCGGTTTGACTTAACCTCTGGTTGTGTGAGAACCAATGTTTTCAGTTATAAATAACTGCCTGTGTAAAGATAAACCCATTCAAAGGGCTTTCTTGACAGGTTTTCCAGCTCGTGACAATTGTGTCTTCTAACACAAGTGTTAGATGCACATTTGTTCGCTGTTCTTTCTATCAGATGTCCTTAGACTTGCTCATTATACTAATTAAAGTATAAAATGATAGAAAGTGAGTTGTGTCAGTTACTATCTGACCAACTGAGCCATCAAGTCAATGTGAAACATCATAATCAGGTTTCAAGAAAGAAGTTTTAAAGAATCAGTTAACTTAGGTGGAAACCTTTGTTAATGAATTCCCAAACTCTGTCTATCATGAACCTATTATGTCAGCAACTAGTATAATCATTCTGGTGCTTCCATTTCACTTGAAACTTCCTATGTGCTCAAATGTTCATACCTGAAAATGTTAGTCCAAAACCAAGAAACAAAAATGCAAAGCATTTGTCTTATAGTAGTATCAATATATGACTAACAGTATAAACTGAACAATCAAAATTTGTACTAGCAGTACAAACTTTTCAATAACAGTACCAATTTACAAAGCTAGCAGTACTAACAAAAATTTATATACAATAACACAGAGTTTTAAATCATTGAGGATTAAGCATTCCAATACTTGCTACCAAGTACTGAAACCTTCCAACATCAAAAGCTTTTGTGAGAAGATCTGAAAAGTTGTGATCAGAATCAATTTTAAGAACTTGAATCAACTTTTTCTCATTGCAGTCTCTAATAAAATGATGTCTAATTTCAATGTGTTTTGTTTTAGAGTGTTGCACTGGGTTTTTAATTATGCAAATTGTACTACTATCAGTAGAAGGTTCATCATTTGTTGAAGTTGAAGCCACACTTGTACTTGTCCATATTGGCATCCATACATAATCTTGATCTTTCTCTTTGTCTAACCCTGCCTCATTTGTTGTTTCATCTCCTTTTGAACCTTAAAATTCATTAGTTTCAACAACAACAGACACATAATTCATAGAATGGGTTAGAGAATCAAGATCAAATAGCCATTTTGGACCTTCACCTGCTACATTGGATTTATTCTCTAAAAAATCCACATGCAGGTTTTCCTCTACTCTTCTAATTCTTGAGTTGTATACTCTAAAAGCTTTGCTATTAAGAGAATATCCAACTAAGAATCCTTCATCTGCTTTACCATCAAACTTTCCTAGATGGTCTAAGGTGTTCAGAATTGTCATATGACATCCAAAAGGTCTAAGAAATCCTATTGCAGGAGTTCTACCTCTAAAAAGTTCATATGATGTCTTATTGTGAGATTTGACAACCAAAACCCTATTCTGGACATAGCAAGCAGTATTAACTGCTTCAGCCCAAAAAAGTGATAGGCAACTTAGAGTCGGCTAACATGGTTCTAGAAGCTTCTATGAGTGTTCTATTTCTCCTTTCAGCTACTCCATTCTGCTGAGGAGTTCTAGCAACACTAAATTCTCTCCTAATACCTTTTTCTTTGCAGAAGTCATCCATAACTCTATTCTTAAACTCTGTCCCATTATCACATCTAATGACTTTTACTTTCTTGCTTACTAGGTTTTCTATCTCTGTAATGAATGTTTTAAGAATGCTAGAAGTCTCATCCTTAGAACCTAAAAAGAAAACCCATGTAAATCTGCTATAGTCATCAGTAATAACTAGACAATATCTTTTATGCTTTATACTACTCACATTTGTAGGTCCAAATAAGTCCATATGAAGCATAAACAATGATTGATCAATAGAGTTAAAAATTTTGGGCTTACAAGAGGCTTTGTGTTATTTGCCTTTAAGACAAGCAATGCATGTTTGGTCATTTTCAAATCGTTTTTTAGGTAAATCTCTTACCAAACAATTCTTAACAATCTTATTTATGGTTTTGAAATTTATGTGACCAAGCCTCCTATGCCATTTCATAGATTCATCAAATGTGGCCTTTGCAACTAGACAAGTAAGAGCCTTTTTAGGGACAATGTTCTTCATATCAACACTGTACATATTGCCCTTTCTTGGAATTTTAAGAAGTACTTGACTTTCATCAGGCATCTTAAAATCAGAAGAAAGTACAAGACATTCAGTGTCAGTAAAAAGAACTTTGTTCTTTTTGTCACACATTTGTGAGACACTAAAAAGATTATACTTAAGCTCTTGCACATAGTACACATCTTCAAAATCTAAATTTCCAGTTTTAATGGTACCTTTACCGAAAATTTTGCCACCAATACCTCCTCCAAAGCTAACACATTTATTGATTGAAAATCTGAAAGATAAGACATGTTGCCAGTCATGTGCCTTGAACATCCACTATCCGAGTATCCTTGATCCTCTTGTTTATCAGTTGAATGTTCCTGCACAAAAATGAGGAATATTAGTTTTCTTTGGGGACCCAAGCCATTACTGACTTGGATATGCCTCGTGCATCAATGTAATTTAATCTCTTAAGAATGGTTGATGCACCATTGGGTTTAATTTGTCTCCAAACCCAACATGCTAAGGCCTTAACAGCATTTGCCCTCTTTTCCCAAGCAGCAGTATGAATTGTTTACCTAGCAGTAGAAACTTCTGGCTTTGCAGTTGTACCCTTCACTTTCCAAATTTGTTTTAGGACCACTGCTTTTGATAGAAAAGGTCTTTTAGCAGTTGTTTGTGCATGTTTGTAAGTTGTTTTTGCATTTTGTACTGCTAGTTTTGGGTAAACAGAGTAAAAAGGTCTGGCAGTAGAAACTGCTTGTCTAGCACTATGAACTTTTGGTCTAGCAGTAGGAACTGCTTTTGGTCCAGACTTTAATGAAACTGCTTTGGGTATTGTTCTAGTATTATTAGAGTGACTTTTAGGAGTTTGCCTTTTTAAATTCACCCTATTGTGTGTATACCCAGATACCCTTTGGTTGCAGAAAGCTACAAGATGGTCAAATTGTCCACAAATAAAACAAGCTTTGTTATAGAAGTCAAAGTCATCACCTAGTTGGCGAGACTTAAGGCCATTCCAATTCCTTTGGTGGCCTTTAGACTTGTTTGTGGTTCTGTATTGCTCACAATACCTAACTGGTTGCCTAACATGTTTAACATTGATTTTAGGCCTATTAGTATCATGTTTGACTATCTTAGGAACACTTGTTCCTGCTTTCTTAACCACATCAGGTTTAGACATAACCTTTTGTTCTTTATCATCATCAGATTTCCAGTCCTCAATGACTACAATATCTGATTTCCTATCAGAGGACACCTTGTCCTCAGGAAGTGAAGTATTACTTATACTTTCACTTACTTTCTCTACCTTAGGACTCTCGGTAGACTTAGAACCATATTCCATTTTTGGTTCTTGAAACTCAGCTAATCCTGTGTGTGCTAGGTCAATACCTGGAGGTGAAGGAAAACCTATAAATGGTGGAGGAACAGACTTTTAACCTACACCAGACTTAGCTTTATTGATTACTTGAGCTTCCCAAATTTTATTGATTCCATCTGAGGCATGAGCTAGAGCATCTACTATTATCTTAACATTTTCATTTTTCTTTTTGGTCTTTTCTAATGCTTCATTGAGCAAACAAATCACTTCTTCTTTGATCTCTAAGTTTCTTTTTAGACCAGTCATGTCATCATTAAACTTAGATTCATTTCCTTGAAAATGAAAATTTTGTTTTTCAAGAACAACTAGACCTCTTTTATGATTAGATAAGTTAAAACTTGTATCATATAGCTCTTCTAAATTATCATCAAATTCCTTTTTAAGTTTTTCATAAGCTTTAAGAGCAGAGCAGGATTCATTACATTTGATTATAGAATTTACCTCTGAATCAGAAAATGCCATCAATGCAATCTCAGTTGCCACCATTGCAGCTTCTTTTGGTGCTTTCTCTTCATCAGCCATGAAGCTCCAATCATAGCTAACACCATCAATGGCTAGCATAGCCTTTGGCTCTTCCACAGTGACCTCCTTCTTTCTATCTTGCTTATACCAAGTGGTCCTATTATCTTGCCTTTTTGGCTTTCTGCACTCTCTTGCAAAGTATCCAAACTTGTGACAATTGAAACACTCTACTTTCATCTTATCAAACCCAGCAATTTCATTACCATTAATGGTAATCTGCTTTTGTAAAACCCTAAAATCTAAAATGTGCAAAAAGACCAAAATGCCCCTACAACTTTGAAAATTAATTAAAAGCTTATATAACTTACAATTTAATTACAAAAGCTATGAAAATAAATCACAAATGACATGAAATGATTATGGAGCATCATAAAATAATTGTACAAGCTATCAAAATTATTATAACACATTATACGAGTCTCAAATGAGCCAAAATAAATAAGTGTGCATTTCTTTGTTTTAAAAGTGAAATAAAACGTGTTTAAATTGCAAATAAATTAGGAAACAATGCAAAAATGAATGTGATTGATCTTGCTACCTATTTGGCCGATTCTTTTGTGCTATCCTCTCCATAATTTTGGCCTAATCATTCCTATAAGATAGCAACATCATTTTACTCCTCTAAACCCTAGCCGCATAACATAAAAACTCTTCAAAAATCATTCTAAAATCCATACGAAATTTTGGAACCTTTTGGCTATTTTTCCTGTGATCTACATCATATATAGGAGCTAAGAAAAATACAATTCGAATTTTGGTGGCCTATTCCAATCGTGGACGATTTTTCTTTATCACGTGAACAAAAACAAGGTAAATTCGTTTATAATTAATCCGACCTTCATAAAATTCATTTCTTATTTTTCTCATGATCCTCACGTCATATATGCTCTGTGAAAAATGATTACAAGGTTGTGGGATCGTTCGTGTGGTCGTGGTGAATTTCTCCTTGTCGAACTACACATCCGAGAGAGCATAAATTCGTACGCCTAATCTATTCGTTCTATATTCGATTTGGTATTTTTCTCATGTCCCTCATATCATATAAGCTTCGTATAAAATGCTATAATCGATCCATGCATACTCAATAAGTCGCTAACGAATTAATGTATTATAAACCCTAATAACGCGTTTAAAATCTAAATCGGCCTATACGATTTTTCTTGTTTGCTTTGATAATTTTTATGAGTTATATGATCATCAAATAAGTGTGGAAAAATGTCCATTCGATTTGTCATGGCTTAAAATAATCGTGGTCGAATTATTGTATAATCGGACTTATGGGATAACGAATGAAGAAAAGAAAATAAATATGATTCGATTAGGTTTCTAAGAATTAGGGCATGTCCTTGGCTTAACGAATGATAACTAATGATGATATGATGATTGGACAATGATTAGAAAAGCTAGAGTTAGGGTTGGAATTATTTGAAGGTTATCGATTTGGGAATAAAAGGTTAAGGGTGTGTTTTGTCAACTTTAAAACTTGTTGGTTATTTTTGGAACATTAATTAGACCGAGTATGATTTGAATAAAATATAAGATGAAGGGCCTATGTGTAATTTTTGGATTTTAAAGGGGTTAAATTGATTTATTAGATTATATGTAATTCGAATTGTAAAATAAATAAGTAAAGGGACTAAAAATGTAAATTCTGAAATATAAGGTGTATTCGTGTATTAGGACATGTTGAGGGTGTATTGTGTAATTTGGAGGATTTAATGGCCTAAAATGTAATTATTAATAATTAAAGGTTGAAATTGTAAATTAAAGGGCTTAATATGTAACTTTGATAACTTGAGGGACTTGATGTGTAATTATGGATATCTAAGGGTACATTCGTATAACATGTGAAAATAAGTACTCATTGTGTAAATTTGATTAATTAAGGGTTTAACATGTAATTATGGATATAAAAAGGTTTAAAGTGTAATTTAATAAAATAAAGGGTGTAATTTGTAAATTATGAAACTGTGAGGACCAAATGTGCAAATCTGATCAAGTATACCCTATTTTCATTTAATAATGATTCAATTAAATTATATGACACAATCTGACTAAATATGGAAACTTGCTGATTTTGGAAACCTGCTAAAAATGGAAAGTTACTTAAAATGGAAAGTCAAAATGAATAATTAAGAATCAGTGGTAATTCTCTTCTACTCCTCTAGGTGTGAAGAAGAAGGTTTTGATCCGCTTCTGTGTCTTCTATTTCCTATTTCGTATGTGCATTCCTGACGAGGTACATATATTCTGCCCTTTTTTTTATAAGGTGCCTTCGACCTCTTGATTTCTGATTTGAACCTATGATATGAACCTTTGGCATTTGAACCTTTGACATATGAACCTTTGATATGAGCTTTGAGATTCGGACTATGACTATATGAACCTTTGCTTTGATATGAACCTTTGACCTTTGACCCCAGTTTGATACCCGAGCCAAATATGTTTCCTAGCCATGAAGGTAACATGGCCATGTCATTGATGCACCAGTGGCATGACTCTAGTGTACTCGAGTGATGTTGTACACCGTCCCCATTTTGATTTGATATGAGCTCACTATGATTTGTTATGGCCAATATGATTTGTTCGGGGGGCGTATGGATGCATCCTAGATTTGTTTTGTGTATGATATGATATGATTTGGTTTGGTGACTGATGATGGGTGCAATCCACGTCTTTCACAAAAATATGGGAGCTAGCTACTCCACCTGAAGGATGAGGACACCCCTCATATTATCTGATTATCTGAGAGGTCTCCCCTCTATATGATTATGAAGATACGATACGATTTGATATGTGATGTGATATGTGGGCTCGTGGTGGATTACTGTCCTAAACCTTTACTCTTATTACCTTTCTTATATCTTATTCATTATGATGTACTTGTGCAATTCCATTTGTTTTCGCTTCCGTTTATTATATATCTGTTCACTGGGCTTTCTAAGCTCAGCCGCACTTCTTTTCCTGCGGCAGGTTTAGTAGGAAGCCAGGAGCTTGGGTTTGCTTTGGGATGAGAGATTAGCTTTTGAAGACATTGCTTTAGTTATTTAGAATTCATTTATGTTTTGACCTTGTAATTTCAGTATTTCATTTGTAACCCTTGGAATTCGATTGTATTATTTAAGTCGTATGTTATGCTTGCCTTTGATATGTCACCATTTACGTGACACTTCTACCCTTGCCGGGTTGGGGTGTTACAGCTTTCCAGTTTTGTGCCAAAACTTCTTAGCCCTCATGCTAAGTAAAGCAACTTGCCACTTTATATCCATCTCTTCTAAGTCATCATCATCCACCTGATCAAGGTCTTCATGAGTTAGAAGAGAACCACTAGTTTGACTGGTTACAAATGCATAGAATGTTGAATCTCCAAGTCCAGCAACATTCTTTTGTGAACTAGCAGTAGAACCACCAAAGTTAACAGTAGAACCACCTTCATCTTCATCTACCTCTTCTGACTTACTAAAATTGGGAGATGACAAAAGTGCCACATTCCCAGAACTAGTATTGTAGTTTCTAGACTTCTTCAGACTTTGTTCAACAATTTTGAAATTTTTGTACAAATCATTGAGTTTCATGGTTTCAATGTATGGTTTATTCATCCAGACAACCACATGAGTATGGAATTCATCAGGTAGACTTCTTAAAAACTTCATGTTGAGATCTTCCTTGGCTATCTCAACTCCCAACACAGCTAACTGACTTACAAGCCTGTGCAACCTTGTGAACAATTTATCAAGAGATTCATTGCTGTTTGAGCTAAAGTTTTCAAAATTTTTGTTTCAACAATGTCTTCTGAGTCTTCTTGGTAGTTTCATTACCACCAAACCATGCACATATCTCTTCAAAAAGAGTTTTTGCATCAAGATACTTGCTAAAGGATAGCATCTGCTCACCAGGAATGGTCATAAGCAACAAATTTCTTGCCTTTTGATCATTCCTCTTCTGTATTCTTTCTTCATTGGTAACTGGTCCAGTATTTCTTTTTCTAACCATTTTGCCTTCAAGAATAGATTCTGTATAGCCTAGTGTAAAAGAATCACCATACAGAATAATATCCCAGAGAGCATAATCTTGAACCATGAAGTATTGTTCAATCCTTAGCCTCCACAACTCAAACTCATTCTGTTTGATCATAGTCAACTTTGCAGCAATATTTGTAGCTTGAGTATTCTCCACGTCCATTTCTTCTTCTTTTTCTAAATCAAATATATCAGCCTTGCTCTGATACCAATTGCGAGGGAATCGACACACTTTAAGGATGTTAGTCCTTTGTAACTTGTGTATGTGATACTTTGAGTTAATATGGTCAAGTATGCGGAATCTACTTAACCACACTTAGAAGGTTATTTGTTTATGGAAATAGAACAGTGATGCTTGTGTAATGAACAATGAACAATGAAAGTTTAATACCAAACGATTCAATATTATTGAAAATAATACGAGTGATCTTCACTATCACTAGGGTTACACAAACCTTGAATCTATATGTTTCTATGACTTATGATTTCTATGATAAGTTATGTTCTTTGTTCTTGAAAAATATGTAATTTTAAGTTCATGCATCAAGTGCTTATCTCTAAGCTAAGATCTTCTTTTTATAGTCCAAAGAATATCTTTTATAATATTGTCAAGTCTTGTCAAACTACTTGCTAGCTTATGTTGAGTGTGTCAGTAGCTAAGATACAACATGTATCTATGTTTACAACTTAATTGACTGACTACAAATCAAAGATATTATCTACCGTATATACTTGACTTTTATACATAAAATATCTTTTTGTACTTATCCAACCAGCAGTAGTATACGCGACACTTACCCATCCAGCAGTAGGAATCAGCAGTACCTTTGTTTGTACTAGCAGTACTAACTTCAGTTAGTACTGTTAGTTATAACTTGAGAAGTCTTCAGATATACACTAGCAGTTAGTACTGTTAGAGTATTCTTCTCAGCAGTACTAATCTTCAGAACATTTAATTCCCAGCATTTGTCATCTGAATGGAGTATGCACACTGTGGTTTGGAGAAACAAAGCTGACTTTGAAACGATGAGTTTAGATGATTTTTACAACAACCTGAAAGTGTATGAATCTGAAGTGAAAGGGTCATCTAGTTCATCCTCTGATGCACAAAACCTAGCTTTTGTGTCCTCCAACAACAAAAGTTCTGGCAACACTCAGGAAACTCACTCTACTGCTGCTTATGGAGTTTCTACTACTAGCACTAATGTTTCTACTGCTGGTTCAACAAACAGTGATAACATTAGTGATGCTGCTATTTGTGCTTACTTGACTGATCTTACTACTAGTACTCCAGTTATGAATAAGGATTTAGAACAAATTGATCCTGATGATCTTTAAGAAATTGATTTGAAGTGGCAAATGGCTATGCTGACAATAAGGGCCAGAAGGTTTTTGAAGAAGACAGGAAGGGAGCTCAAATTTAAAGGACAAAACAACATAGGATTTGATAAGTCCAAGATTGAGTGCTACAATTGTCAAAGAAAAGGTCACTTTGCAAGGGAATTTAGGGCACCTAAGAAGAATGGAGAAAGTTCAAGGAAGGCTGCTACTGAGGATACCAAGACTACTACAGCTTTGGTGTCTTGTGATGGTCTAGGAGATTATGATTGGAGTGATCAGGCTGAGGAAGGACCCAAGTTTGCTTTTATGGTGGAAGAAGGACCCAAAGGACACAACTTTGCTCTTATGGCTTATTCATCATCTGGTTCTGACTCTGAGGTATCTAATGATTATAGTTGTTCATTTAAATCTTGTTTAGATACTGTTGAAGAGCTTAAGTCTAGTAATGAAAGTCTTAGAGTTGAAATTGAGAAACTTAAACTAGATAACTTAGGTTATAAAGTTGGTTTAAAATCTGTAGAAGAAAGGCTTGAATTTCTTAAACAGAATGAGATAGAGTATGTTGATAAGATTCATATACTAGAAGGTAAGTTTTTTATTAAAAACGGTGAGATAAACATACTTAATAAAAAGCTAGAAGAGGATGAATGAGAAAAAGATGCAGCATTGTCTGAAAAAGAAAAACATGCAGTTAGAGTTGAGAAACAATAATTTGCATCTGATCTTGTGCATAAATCTATTGAAAGTCAGTTAATGAGGAGAGGTAGTGGCATAGAATATAATGATGTAGCTCCTCCAATTAAGAGTGCCTTTGCACCCCCTAAGAAAGAATTGTCTTTTATTAGTGAACTTGATAGCAAACCTGTAGGTGAATCTAGTGAGGCTAATAAAGAAACACCTAAGGTAGAAAAGATGTTTTCCGATGCTCCAATTATTGAAGATTGGATGTCAGATAGTGATGAGGAACAGGTTGAGTCAACACCAAAGATTAAAAAGGAAGAAATTCCTAAAACAGTTGAATCTAAAGTTAAACAGGTTAGGTTTGTGAAACCTGTGTTTGGTGACAAGATCTCTAGGAAGATAGTTGAATATAATGAGGAACCTAGAGAACAACCTAGAAGATACAATAATAGGCCTAGAGGTAATCAAAGAAACCGGAAAAACCTAATTTCTCAAAAGTTAGGTAGTGATTTTCAGTTAGTTAAAAAGGCTTGTTATCATTGTGGTAGTTTTGAGCATTTACAAAAAAAATGTTTCTACTACCAAAAACCAGTTTGGAACCACAACAGAAGGGTGAACCACAAAAACTTTTCTAAAAAGACTCACCCTCATGCTAACAAAAACATGGTTTCAAGGGCAGTATTGATGAGATCTGGTGCAACTAGGTCAATTACTACTGCTCCACCACAAAGGCCTTTTCAAAATAATACAGCTGTTTCTGCTGCTAAGGCAAAAGTAGTTTCTACTGCTGAGCCAAAAGTGATAACAAACACTGTTTTGGGCAACCATTTTTATGTTGTAAAGGCCTCAGCTTGCTGGGTCTGGAAACCAAAAATAAAGGTTTTAGATCATGTTTCCAGGAGCAGCAGTGCTTCAATGGATTTAAAGAGATTTGACTATGTTGATGTGCAAGTCAGATCCAAGTCAGTAATGGCTTGGGTCCCCAAGAGAAACTGATTCTCTTACTTTATGTGCAGGGCAATCTACAAGAGGAATTAAAGGACAAATGCATATTTGACAGTGGATGCTCTGGACATATGACAGGAGACATGTCCAACCTTGAAGATTTTGAAGCTATTGATGGTGGATATGTTGCCTTTGGAAATGATCCTAAATGAGGTAAAATCATTAGTAAAGGTACAATAAGAACAGGAAAATTAGATTTTGAAAAGTGTACTTTGTAAAAGGGCTTAAGTTCAACCTCTTTAGTGTCTCACAAATGTGTGACAAAAAAAACTTTGTTCTTTTTACTGACAATGAATGTCTTGTCTTATCTCCTGATTTTAAGTTGCCTGATGATAAATTTGTGCTACTTAGAGTCCCTAGAACAGACAACATATATAGTGTTGACATAAAGAACATAGTTCCCAAAAGAGCTTTAACTTGCCTATTTGCAAAGGCCACAAATGATGAATCCAAACTTTGGCATAGAAGACTTGGCCATTTAAATTTCAAAACTATTACTAAATTGGTTAATGGAAACCTTGTAAGAGGTTTACCTTCAAAAGTTTTTGAAAATCCTGAAACCTGTATTGCTTGTCAGATAGGAAAACAACATAGAGCTTCTTGTAAGTCCAAAGCTGTGAACACTATCTCTGAGCCTTTATATATGTTGCATATGGATTTGTTTGGGCCAACATATGTGAAAAGTTTGAACAAGAAGATGTACTGCCTAGTTGTCACAGATGACTATAGTAGATTCACTTGGGTTTTCTTTTTAGCAACTAAGGATGAAACTTCTAGCATTCTTAAGGCCTTTATAACAAGAGTTGAAAACCTAGTAAATAATAAAGTTAAGGTGATAAGATGTGACAATGGAACTGAGTTTAAGAATAGTGTTATGAACCAGTTTTGTGTGGAAAAAGGTATTTTAAGACAGTTTAGTGTAGCTAGAACTCCTCAACAAAATGGTGTTGCTGAGAGGAGGAATAGGACACTTATTGAGGCTGCAAGGACTATGTTGTCTGAATCAAAATTACCTACTACTTTTTGGGCTGAAGCAGTCAACACTGCTTGTTTTGTGCAAAATAGGAGTAAAGTAGTTAAGCCTCATAACAAGACCCATTATGAACTGTTACATGGTAGGAAACCTATGATAGATTTCTTAAAACCATTTGGGTATCCTGTTACTATCTTGAATACCATTGATCACCTAGGAAAGTTTGATGAGAAGGCTGATGAAGGATTCTTTGTTGGATACTCTACCAATAGTAAAGCTTTTACGGTATTCAATAAAAGAACTAGACATGTGAAAGAAAACTTGCATGTTAAGTTTAGTGAAACCACAACTAATGTTGCAGGAAGTGGACCTGACTGGCTGTTTGATATTGATTCACTAACCAAAAGCATGAATTATGAGCCAGTGATTGCAGGTACAACTAATAAGTCTGCAGGTACAAAAGCTTATTCTAATGCAGGTACACAAGCTATGGTGAATGAATCTGCAAAGGAGTTTATTTTGATTGAAAAATGGAAGCTTGATCCAACTTTCACAGCCAAAAAGAAAGAGAGAAAGAGTTCACAAGAAGATGATGATGTTCATGAAGTACCAAAAGGAGATACAGAAGGTGGGGATAAACCTTCTGATGCTGGAAAAGTGGTTAATGAAGGACCACAAATAGTTGATGAAGTGCAGAATAATGAATCAGCAAATGTTGAAAACAAAGGAAATAGCACTAGCATCAGTAACTATGATTCTACTGTTAAGCCAAAAGTTACTACTGCTAAGCCTTGTGTTTCTACTGCTACACCAAAATTTCCTACTGTTGATAAAGATGAAAGATCTTTTGCTGATGATGATTGTCCTGATGATCCTAATATGCCTGGTTTGATTAATACCTATGAAGATACTGATGATGAAGCTTTGGATGGGTTTGGTGCAGAGGCTGACTTAACCAATATGGAGAATGCAATTCCAGTCAGTCCTATTCCAACCACAAGAGTTCACAAGAATCATCCAAAGGAACAGATCCTTGGAGAGCCAAAGTCTGCTGTTCAAACAAGGAGTATGGTTAAGGATTTGAAGGAACAAGGTTTCTTTGTTCAATCTCTTCATCAAAGAAATTGAGCAAAGAAACTTTGTTCCTTCAAATTGCATGTGTTGGGTTATGTAAAACCCAAGAATACGTAAAACATGATTTGGAAACAAATTAACTAAGTGTTAAAGCTTAAACCGAGAACAATTCAAGTCACTGAGAGAACAGCCTCTCAGTGAGTCATCTTCAGGATGCTTAAGGCGAATTCAAGAAGAAGGATTCACTACTCAGGAAGGCGGTACTCCCTGAGTAGGACTTAAGCCAAAGAAGAAGATGATGGTTCAGTGAGTGTTGGACAAGAACTCACTGAACCCCAGTCTCCAAAACCAACAAAGTGATTGAAGGACTGAGGAACCAACGCCTGAAGAAAAGGCGGGAACAATAGGGAAAAGATCTGAGAAGATAATAGTGTCAGCCCAACACTCTTCTCTTGTCAGATCCAACCTTCCCTATTGCGGCTAAAAGTCATGGAGTGTCAGCCAACAACTCCCAAATTCTTATTAGCCCTTTCCTATTGGTTCTTGGAAATGACAATTACTATTTGTAATTGTCAGACACGCAACCTCATCAACTTGTATTATGTTTAATCACTTATACTTAGATTACTTGTGTATAAATAGATCAGATGGGAGAGAAGTTAAAGTGTGCTTTGTATATTTAAAGTCTTGAACTTTTGCAAAGGAACTTCTCTCCTACAAAGAGTATACAACTCACTGAGATAGCTCAGTGGGTATATTGTTACCACTCAAGCAAAACTTGAGTTTCGATAGGAGACACCCCATACCCTTGTCTATTCAATCCCAAGTGTTTGTTCCGCAAAACACTTGGGTATAGATTCTTGGAATTATTTCTAATAAGAATTTAAACGTTGAAAAATATTGTTGTTTTTTATACTCACGTTTTATAACTGTTAGAATTAATCCTAAACATTGTATTAGTCATAACACGAAATAGATTAACTTTCTAGTTAACTCTAATAGTGTAAAGGGGCCAACAAGTGGTATCAGAGCCTCTGGTTTATAAAATCTTTTAAACTAACCAAGAGTGCTCTAGGTTTTTAAAACCAAGATCCTACTATGGCTGATATAAATGTACCCCAGCTAGTCGACAAAAAGGGTGGCAGCTACTCAGCTGTTGCACCCAGACTTGAAGCTGGGAAATTTAGCAAATGGAAGAAGCGTATGATTTGCTATCTTACTGGTATGGAACCTTACTACATCACCTGTATCAGGGATGGCCCATTTGTCCCAAAGACTGCCACAGGGCTAAACAAGCCTGAGGCCCAATGGACCATTGATGAGAGGAGGGTGGTCAATCAAGACCAACGCCTGAAAAGCATCCTTATATCATGTCTTCCTGACGATGTAATGGAATCAGTCATCAACTGTCTAACAGCCAAGCAAACTTGGGATGACTTGGTAAATAGCTTTGAGGGTCCCTCAGATACCAAGGAAAATAGGGTCATGGACCTTAAACTTGAGTATAATACTTTCAGGGCAAAAGACTCTGAAAGTCTCTCACAGACCTACACCAGATACAAGACTTTGATAAATGAATTATCAAATGATGGTGTTGTACTGACCAAACATGAGACAAATGTTGGCTTTGTCAACAGTCTCCCTGAGAAGTGGCTCAACTTCTCACAAGGCCTGAGGAATGCTAACCACATTCAGACCCTTGAGCTCCCTGAAATTTATGGGAAGTTTGTCTATGAAGACAACTTAATCTCAAGGAGATACCCTGACTCAAAAGCTTTTGAGTCCAAAAAGGCCTTAACCTCCACACCCATATCAACTGCTTTCTATTCTAATGGTGTTGTGCAGGATACTCAAGAGGATTCTGAAGAAGAAATTGATGAAAGGACTGATGAGGAATACCTGAATGACCTAAACTTGGAATTCCAAGAAAGGGCACTTCTTGCTAGTTCAAAACATTTCATCAAAAGAAATCAGTCCAACTTTACAAAATCAAAAGCAAATGAGACCACTGAATGCTTTAAATGTGGTAAAAAGGGTCATTTTGCCAGGGACTGTTATTCTAAAACTATCTCAGAACCCTCTTACAAATTTTCAGGAACTAGCAAGTTTCAACCTAAAATGTTTCAGTCCACCCAACAATTCCAAAACAATGGTCAAAAGGATTTTGAAACAAAATATAGGAATATCAAAGCTAAACTTGCACTTCTTGAAACTAACCCCATATTGTCTCAGGCTGCTCAAACATCTAAACCTATTCAGACAAAGAACAAGGTTTTAATAGCTGAATCATATGATTGGGATGATGAAGAGGTTTCCTCAGATGAGGAAATAAGAGTTAGTGCACTGATGGCACTTTCAGAAGAGGATCAGGTGGCTGTGGGAAAAGGCCATGCTAGAAATGGAGAGTGGGTCAACATCACCATGAAGAAGGTAACTACTTTACTTTCTATGGATGATGATTCTGATTGGCAGTCTTACATGAATTATATTTGTGTTGATTTAAAGTTTGTTGAAGAACATAGGCTTAACTTGCTTTCAAAATATAACAATATTGTGTCAGAATTGAACAAATGTAGAGATGAACTGCTTGTACTTAAGCAAGCCAAACTAGAAACAATAACTCTACAAATTCAGAACACTGAGATTTTGAAACAAAACCAAGTCCTTTAAACTGAACTTAACAAAGAAAAGGCTATCATTCAAAGCTGGACCAAGAAGAACCCTAAGGTTTTTGACACTGTGGGATTATTCTCTCAGAAAACCATTGGTATTGACCCTCTTATGGTTGATCCAACTGTGGGTCAAAATGAAATGAACTTTGTTCCAGCTGGCATATCTTTTGAGCAAGAATTACTTCCCAAGTCAAATGACTGGATTGTCAGGGACAACCCAGTCAGTAAGTTACCAAACTTTGAGACTGGAAAGATCTTGCTTCCTGAAAGTCAGGCTTTGAAAAATATGCTTGGACTCACTGAAAAACTCAGTAAGCTTGAACTCACTGAACCACTCACTGAGTCCTTGGATGAGTCTGAATCAGAATCATACCCTCCACTTCCTCCACTAAATACCCTTCAGGGTGCTACACCTAACTTAGGCCTCCCACCTATGGTGTTCTCACCACACTCTCCAAAGGAGAGATCAGGAAGGGGAACAACCATCCTGAAGAGAACAAACCTTGATGTCTCAGTAAATACTGATGACTCATCAACTTCAGTCCCTTCTGAAGTATCAACCCAAAGCCCTGACTCAAAATTTGATCAGTTGGCTGAAATGGTCAGGAAGCTAGGAGAGAAGATTGCATCTTCTGAGAAATCCTCTCAATCCAAGAAGGAACAAAAACCAACTTCCTCAAAGACCAAACCCAAACCCACAAAACCCCTGAAAAGATGTGAGCTATGCAACTATACAAATCATCTCACTGATGATTGCTATAGAGTCCTTTATTGCATGATTTGCAAAAAGGAAGATCACAGGACTTCTGATCATAAACAATGCTCAGTCATGTCAAACTTTTCAGGACTTAAGGCTCAGTGCCTGAACTACCCTTCTGATTCTAAGCAGAAACAGAAGCAAAAGGCCAAGCCTTTTCCACCCTGCCCTTTGTGTGGATTCAATGACCACCACCCTGAAGATTGTCAATTTGACAAACATTGTGAATCTAGTGGAAGTTCCACTCAGAAATCCTCAGGAAAAGAGAAGGTCATTCAGTCAAGAAGAGGAAGGAAACAATCCTCTCAGACTACTGAGGCTACCCTTACAACCAAATGCAAAACATGTGGTAGCTCAGTCCACTCAACCTCTGACCATGAATCAATTAATACTTTCATAAAGACCTACAATACCAAACCCTCCATGAAATGGAGTCCTAGAAAGAACTGACCTAGTTTACTATTTGTGCAGAAGCATGCCAGGGATCCTGTTTGGCATCTAGATAGTGGATGTTCAAGGAGCATGACTGGTGTTAAGGAGTGTCTGCACAAATATGTGGAAGAACCAGGACCCAAAGTGATATTTGCTGATAATTCATCTTGTCTCACTGAAGGTTATGGTTCAGTAAACTGCAATGGTATTGTCTTTACTAGGATAACATATGTAAATGGTCTTAAGTATAATCTGATCAGTGTCAGTCAACTATGTGATGAAAAATACATAGTTCAGTTTGATGATAAGCAAGGAAACATCTTCAATGCAAATAAGGAAATTGTCCTCATTGCACCAAGAAGACAAGATGTTTATGTTTTAGACATGTCCAGTCTAACTCAGGATGGAACTTGTCTCTTTGCTAAAGCCACTGATACACTCAACTGGCTTTGGCATAAGAGACTTACCCACCTGAACTTTAAGAACATTGTTGGGTCTGAAATGCTGCTGATTGGAGAATTACAACTCTGCCGGATAGTTATGTAACTCTGCTGATTAGCATAAGAACTCTGCTGTTTTGATAACTCTGCTGTTTTGGTATAATAGGCATATTGTAACTCTGCTGCTAGCTCACGAGGACTCTGCTGCTAGAATGATTACTCTATTGCTTATTAATTATGTAAAGTATGTTAAGATAAGTATAGAAAAGATACGTATGAATATTTTACTTGTATAGGAAGTCTTGTAAACCGACTAGGACTCCTCATGCTATAAAAGGAGGTTCTAGGGTTAGAGTTAGAAGTCGATTGATTAATTATCTTAGCATACGTATTATTGTTTTCACTTCAAGGTTTCTTGTAACCCTATTGCTATTCAGAGCAATCGTTATTAATATAATTGAAGTGTTGTTGGTTAATTCGTTTGTGTTTTCTTCTTAAGATCAAATATTAGTTTCCGCATAATATTTGATATACAACCTAAGATCAGTTTCTATACCGATTACTTTAGATTTATCTAAGGTAGTTAATAAGATCGTGAAGCTCAACTGGGATCAACAAGTGGTATCAAAGCTTGTGATCTAGAAACTGGTACCAAGAAGAATTATTCAAAACAAAGATCTGTTTAATCATCAAAGCAAGCAATGGATTCCGATTCGACTCACATGGTTACTGCTTCAAGAGTTCCCATGCTCAAGACTGGAGAGTATGAGATCTGGAAGATGAGGATGCAACAATACATGCGAATGGTTGATTACTCTCTCTGGGAAGTTGTTCTTGATGGTGATAAGGTGCAAACCAAGACTGCTACTGGATCAGTCTTGACTCTCAAGACTAGTGAGGAGAAAGCTCAGAGAAGATTGGAGGTTAAGGCTTACAGTATTCTCATGATGGGAATACCTAATGATTATCAATTGAGTTTTAATCATATTGAGTCTGCTAAGGAGTTGTGGGAAGCTATTGAACTTCGATTTGGTGGGAATGAAGCTACCAAGAAATCTAGAAAGAATCTCCTTAAGCACCAGTTTGAGACTTTTTCTGCTATGAGTTCTGAGAACATTGAGGGAACTTATGATCGACTTCATAAGTTAACCAGTCAGATGGCTCTGTTGAAGATTGAACCATCTCAAGAAGATGTCAATCTAAAGTTTTTGAGAAGTCTATCTTCTGAGTGGAAAACTCATACAGTGGTTTGGAGGCACAAGGAAGATTTTGATACTATGACATTGGATGATCTATACAACAACTTAAAGGTGTATGAATCAGAAGTTAAAGGATTTTCAAGCTCATCCTCTACCACTAATAATCTTGCCTTTGTCTCCTCAAGCAACAAGACTTCTGGTAGTCATCAAGAGCACTCTGCTGCTGGTACTTTTGCTCCTGCTGTTGGTTCACATGTCTCTGCTGCTGACTCTGCTAACCCCAACACCATTAGTGATGCTGCTATTTGTGCTTATTTGGCTGAACTTACTACTAGTACTTCAGTCATGCCTCAAGATCTGGATGAACTTGATCCTGATGATGTTGAAGAAATGGATATGCATTGGCAGTATGCAATGCTAACTATGAGGGCAAGGAGGTTTCTTAAGAGAACTGGTAAAGAGATGAAGTTCAGAAGAAACAGGAATGTGGGATTTGACAAGTCAAAGGCTGAACGTTTCAATTGTCGAAAGAAGGGACACTTTGCAAGGGAATGCAAAGCACCCAAAAGAAACATTGCAGATACCAAGAAGATTACTGTTGAAGAGTCAAGTCCTGATGCTGCTGCTGCTGCTATGGTGTCATGTGATGGGTTTGGAGAGTTTGATTGGAGTGAGCATGCTGAAGATGGTCCTAACTATGCTTTGGCAGCTGAAGAGGAATCTCAAGTTCAACACTTTGCTCTTATGGCCTATTCTTCTTCTTCTTCTGGATCAGACTCTGAGGTATCCAATGAATCATCATGTTCTTTTAAATCATGTTCAGATAAAATTGATGAACTTAAGTCTAGCAATGGAAATCTTAAAAAGGAAAATGAAATACTTAAGTTAGACAATCTCAGTTATGAATATGGTTTAAAGAATTTAGAAGAGAAATTGGAATTCTATAAAAAGGCTGAAATTGAATATCTTGATCAAATCACTATTCTTAAAAATGAGCTTATTAAGAAAGAAGATGAGATTAAGGTACTTATGGGAAAAGTAGAGGAGGCTGAACAGGCTAGAGATTTAGCTAAGAATGAGACTGAAAAACATGTTGTTAGGATAGAAAAACAACAATTTGCTACTGACATTCTTAGTAAACCAATAGGAAGGCACTTTGCTGATTCAGGTAGTGGACTAGGGTACAATGCTGTTGCTCACCCTAAGAAACTTAGTGCTCATGACCCTCCTACTAGGACATTGACTTTCATATCTGAGTCTGGGGATAAACCTGTAGGTGAAACTAGTAAACCTGTAGAAGAAACTAGTGAAACTAACAAAGAGTCACCTAAGGTTGAGTTAAAGAAGTATGAGCAACCACCCCTGATTGAAGATTGGGAGTCTGACAGTGATGATGGGATTGTAGAATCTGATTCAACCTCTAAGAACAAAAAGAAAGAAATTCCTGCTGTTGTTGAATCACAAGTACCTAGAGCTAAAAAGGTTGAGTTTGTTAAGCCTAAGCTAGGTAAAGGCATCTCTAGGAAGATGGCTGAGTTTGACAATACACCTAGAGTATATCCTAAGAGAACTAATAACTTGCCTAGGGGAAACCAGAGAAATTGGAACAACCTAGTTTCACAAAAATTAGGGACTGATTTTCAACTATTTAAAAAGGCATGTTATAGTTGTGGTAGTTTTGAACATTTGCAAGATGAGTGTTATTACTATCAAAAACCAGTGTGGAACCAATATACAAGGGTGAACCATAGAAACTTTGGTAGAAAGACTCACCCACATCCCAAAAGAAACATGGTTCCTAGGGAAGTTCTGATGAGAGATGGTACTTCTAGAGTTATCTCTCCTATTGCCCCAAATGTGCCCATAAAGAAGAATATAGATAACTCTGCTGTTCAGTCAAACCCTGCTGTTCCAGCAAACTCTGCTGTTCAGGCAGACTCTGCTGTTTTGCCTAAAGTTGTGACTGATACTGTTGTGGGCAACCATTTTTATGCTGTTAAAGCCTCAGCTTGCTGGGTCTGGAAACCAAAAGTTAAAGTTTTAGATCATGTTCTCAGACACAGCAGTGCACCAATGCAGTTGAAGAAATTTGACTACTTTGATGCACAAGGTAGATCCAAGTCAGTAATGGCTTGGGTCCCCAAGAGAAACTAATTCTCTTACTTTTTGTGTAGGGCAATCTACAAAAGGAGCTAAAGGACAAATGTATTTTTGATAGTGGATGCTCTTCACATATGACTGGAGACCAAAGCAACTTGGAGAATTTTGAAGCTTTGGATGGTGGTTATGTGGCCTTTGGAAATGATCCTAAAGGAGGTAAAATAGTTGGTCAAGGCATCATCAGAACTGGAAAGTTGGATTTTGAGAAAGTGTATTTGGTGAATGGTCTCAAGTTTAATCTTTTTAGTGTCTCACAAATGTGTGACAGGAAGAATTTTGTTCTTTTTACCGACACTGAGTGTCTTGTTTTGTCTCCTGACTATAAGATACCTGATGATAAATTGGTTCTTCTTAAAGTCCCTAGACATGACAATATATACAGTGTGGATATAAAGAATATTATTCCTAAAAGAGATTTGACTTGTCTGTTTGCCAAAGCCACTGTTGATGAATCCAAACTATGGCACAGAAGGCTTGGGCATCTGAACTACAAGGCTATGAACAAGTTGGTGAAAGGGAACTTGGTCAGAGGATTGCCTTCAAAGGTCTTTGAGAATCCTGAAGTTTGTGTTGCTTGCCAGATGGGAAAGCAACATAGAGCTTCCTGTAAGTCCAAATTGGTGAATTCTATAACTGAACCTTTGTTTATGTTACACATGGACTTATTTGGACCTACATATGTGAATAGTTTAAATAAAAAGATGTATGGTTTAGTGGTCACTGATGACTATAGTAGGTTCACTTGGGTATTCTTTTTAGCTTCTAAGGATGAGACTGCAGGCATTCTTAAGGCTTTTATTACCAGGATAGAAAACCTATTTAATCATAAGGTCAAAGTCATCAGATGTGATAATGGAACTGAATTTAAGAACAAGGTGATGAATCAGTTCTGTGAGGAAAAGGGTATAACTAGACAATTTAGTGTAGCTAGAACTCCTCAGCAAAATGGTGTGGCTGAGAGAAGGAATAGGACATTAATTGAAGCTGCCAGAACTATGTTGTCAGAGTCTAAGTTACCCACTATCTTTTGGGCTGAAGCAGTCAACACTGCTTGTTATGTGCAGAATAGGACTAAGATAGTTAAGCCTCATAACAAGACCCCCTATGAGTTATTGCATGGTAGAAAACCTATGATAGGTTTCTTAAGACCATTTGGGTGTCCTGTTACTATTTTGAACACCATTGACCACTTAGGAAAGTTTAGTGAGAAAGCAGACATAGGTTTCTTTGTTGGTTACTCTACTGAAAGTAAGGCTTTTAGAGTTTTTAATCAAAGGACTGGGCATGTAGTTGAAAATTTACATGTGACTATTAGAGAAACCACACCTAATGTTGATGGAAAAGGACCTGACTGGATGTTTGATATTGATTCTTTAACCGAAAGTATGAATTATCAACCAGTTGTTGCAGGTACTACTAACATGTCTGCAGGTACACAAACTAACCCTAATGCAGGTACACAAGCACAGAAGGATGGATCTGCAGAGGAGTTTGTGTTGATTGAAAAGTGGAAGTTTGATCAGTATTTCTCTCCAACAGCTAAAGAAGGAAAAAGTTCAGGTGGTGATGCTGTACATAAGGAAATACCAAAGGTTAATGCAGAAGGTGATGATGAACCTGCTCATGATGATAAGGAAAGAAGTGTAGAGTCACAAGTTGATGGAATTCAAGGGAATAAACCGAGCAGCAGTTCTCTTAACTCTGCTGCCAAGTCTAAACACTCTGCTGTTAAGCCAAAGCACTCTGCTGTTAAGGCAAAACACTCTGCTGTTCAACTTGGTAACTCTGCTGCTGAACTCAAAGACTCTACTGATAAAGATGGTGATTCTTATGATGATTCTTCTGATGATATGCCCGAATTGGAAGAAGTGTATGTGGATACTGATGATGAAGTTGTTGATGTTTTTGGTACTGAAGGTGATTTATCAAACTTGGAGACTGATATACCTGTTAGTCCTACACCAACAACAAGAATCCACAAGATTCACCCAAAGGAGCAGATTATTGGTGATGTTCACTCTGCTGTACAGACAAGAAGTAAATCAAAGGGGTTGAGTGATTTGCTTGATCAGGGATTATTTGCTCAGACACTTAAGAAGAGGAATAGCCACAAGGATCTACAAAACTGTATGTTTGCCTGTTTCTTATCTCAGGAAGAACCCAAGACCATTCACAAGGCTATGAAGGATGAAAGTTGGGTTGAAGCTATGCAAGAGGAGTTGCTGCAGTTCAAGCTTCAGGAGGTCTGGACATTGGTGGCTTTGCCAAATGGAAAAAGGGCAATTGGTACAAAATGGGTGTTCAGATGCAAGAGAGATGAAAGAGGGATTGTTGTCAGAAACAAGGCTAGATTGGTGGCTCAGGGATACACTCAGGAAGAAGGTATAGACTATGATGAGGTATTTGCTCCAGTTGCAAGATTGGAGGCTATCAGACTTTTCTTGGCATATGCCTCATACAAGAATTTTCCTGTGTATCAAATGGATGTGAAAAGTGCTTTCTTGTATGGAAAGATACCTGAAGAGGTTTATGTGATGCAACCACCTGGGTTTGAAGATCCTAAGTATCCTGACAGGGTCTACAAGGTGAAGAAAGCACTGTATGGATTACATCAAGCTCCTAGAGCTTGGTATGACACCATATCCCAATATTTGTTGAATAATGGTTTTAGCAGAGGAACCATTGATAAAACATTGTTCATTAAGAAAGACAAAAAGGATATCCTACTTGTTCAAGTTTATGTAGATGATATCATTTTTGGGTCTACAAATAAGGTGTTATGTGAAGGATTTGAGAAGCTAATGCACAGTAGGTTTGAGATGAGTTCTATGGGAGAGTTGACTTTCTTTTTGGGGCTTCAAGTCAAGCAGATGAAAGATGGAATTTTTATTAGCCAAGACAAGTATGTGGCTAATATGTTGAAGAAATTTGGATTCCAGGATGTGAAGGCAGCCAAGACACCTATGGATAAGAATAAACCTTTGCTCAAGGATGAAGATGGAGTAGAGGTTGATGTACATCTGTATAGATCCATGATTGGCTCATTGATGTATCTGACTGCTTCAAGGCCAGATATCATGTTTTCTGTGTGTGCCTGTGCTAGATTCCAAGTGTCCCCAAAGGTTTCACACTTGGAAGTAGTCAAAAGAATTTTTAGGTACCTAAAGGGTCAACCAAAACTTGGTCTTTGGTATCCTAATAATTCACCATTTGACTTGATAGCATACTCAGATAGTGACTATGCTGGAGCTACTATGGATAGAAAATCAACTACAGGAGGCTGTCAGTATCTTGGTCATAGGCTTATCTCTTGGCAATGTAAGAAACAAACAGTGGTAGCCAATTCAACAACTGAAGCAGAATATGTTGCTGCTTCTAGCTGCTGTGGACAGGTGCTCTGGATTCAGAACCAGCTGCTGGATTATGGGTACAATTTCATGAACACAAAAATTTTTATTGACAACAACAGCACAATGTGTATTATAAAAAATCATGTTTTTCATTCTAAAACAAAACACATAGAGATAAGACATCATTTTATTAGAGATTGTTATGAGAAAAAGTTAATTCAAGTGGTTAAAATTCATACTGACAACAATGTTGCTGATTTACTTACAAAATGTTTTGACATCAGTAGATTTCAGTTTCTAGTTGCTAGTATTGGCATGATCAATCTTTAACTATTTTAACTATCTTATCTCTGTATGATTTTGTAAAATTTTGTAAGGATTTGTGCTGTTGATTTGTCATTATCTTGTGTTTAGTTAAAGTCTGCTGTTTAGTTGGTTTGTTGCTATGCTACTCTGCTGCTATTATGGAATATTCTTGTTTGTGTTTGTTGTTTGCAACTAACCTTTTGCAGATACATATACAAATACTCAAGTAAAGCAAGGAAAATTAAAAGGTTCATTCATTCCATAAGCAAAGTACAGAGACAGTTTTCTTACAAACATCACTCAAAAGAAAAGTTCAAAAGACATCAAGCTACAAAGATTCACAACCTACATCTTAGCAAAATCAGGCATGACTTTGCTTCGTGGTCCCCTAGTGCCCATGGCCTCAAAAACCTTTGGGCAGGGGAGTGCAAGCACTACTGGACGAGGAGGTGGAGTTTGCTGCTGACTGGTGGAGGGAGCTGCTTTCTTCTGCTGGTTGTTCTTCTTTAGCACAGAGGGTTTCTTCTCAACTGGACTTGGCTTTGGCTGAGGAATGTGGACACTCTTTGCAAATTCGGATGCGGCTTTCTCCATCTGCTTCTGTAGTTCAGCTGTTATTGGATGTTTTGGAGGGATGATCTCCCAAGCTCCTTGGTAGTAAGTCATGTGTTTTGGCCAACCTTGCTGTTTCCCAGGCCAATCAGCTGTTTCGTCATCGCTTGATTCTTCAAATGACGATGGTGTCGATGGAAGTGGATCGGAGTATGAATCTTCCTTGATTGCTTTTCCTTTGTTTTGTGATGTGGATGTATTCTTAGGAAAGTAACTAGCCCAACCTTTTGAGTCCTCCGATGATGAATCTGAAGATATTTCGATGATTGGTGTTTTTGATGAACTCATGTTGGATTGGTGTTAAGTTAGGGTTTGGAATTGGGGATTTGCTTTAGTGATTAAGGATTTATGGAGTTTAATGTGAGGTTGGTATGATATTTAAGGAGGTGATTTTTAACGATTTTGGGATTGTTGACTTTCGGTCAATACTTTCATAACTCTGCTGATGAGTTTGAAAGTTGAAGGGTCAAACTGAAAAATTTTGGCGCGTTCTTAACCCTAATTGAATCAAAAAGGTATCTTTTACCCAATTGATTTCATTACGCTCTAATTGCTCCAAACTTACACTCAATTCTCACTCAAACACAACAATTCATATCATTTCACCCCAAACCCCCAAATCCAATGGCTCGAAGAACGTTTCAGGAAGAACACAATCAGATAGCGTTTCTCAGTAAGGTTAATGCAGCGGATGGATTTTACGAGGTTATGGATTTTCTGGGTTCGTCTAAGTTAAGGTATGCATTAACAGTTGCCCCTATAATTTACAAAACTCATATGAGACAATTTTGGTCAACTGTTAGATTGGATGTCTTAGATGGTGAGGAACGACTGGTAGGTAGTGTAGATGGGGAGGACATTGTAGTTAGTGAAACCACAATTAGAGAGAAGTTTGAGATTGTCAGGCACCCCAACACCCCCTACTATAACTCCAGAAGTTGTGATGGCTGAACTTGAGACGTTTGGTTATGAGAGACCTGAGAATAGTGGAACATTTTTGAAAGGTCGTATGTGTCCCCATTGGAAGTTTTTACTGCATACTCTACAACATTGCTTGTTTCCTAAGATAGGTGGGTGGAGTGAGTTTAATGCATCTCAGGCAATGGCTTTAGTATGTTTAGCTACAGGGAAGCCCTATGATTTTTCTGTTATGATATTTGAGGGGATGAAGAAATTTGTTAAGAAGAAGTTCTACTTATACCCTAGGTTTCTACAACTTATAATAAACAAACAGCTAAGGGAACCTTTGAGGCATTCACAAATTGAGCCCTGTAGTAGAATGGCCATCAAGATGTTTGCATTTTTGAAGAAGAATGGGAAAGGATTTTCTGGTGTTATTACTCCCTTAACTGAGCATATCTTGAATGTAGTGGCTGAAGTGCATGAGGATGAAGAGGCTGGAACACCCACAGCTTCCCATCACACATCCTCATCAACAAGTTTAAATGAATCATCTTCCACTGAACCACAATCTACCCAATCACCTAGGAATTCACAAAATGAGAACATTGTGCACCCTCAGGCCAATGTTAGTATGGTAGCAGATGAGGCTGGTACAGGTGGTGGAGGTACCATGATGGAAGAGGCTGGCACTACTGTTTCCAACTTAGTAGTTGAACAGGACAGTGCTAACATACTTAAGACCTCAACCATGGCAACATCATTTGTAGAAGGTTCTCAGGAACCTGATACAACTGGTGGTAACCCCAGCCAAATGGCTTTTATGGGGGGCTCAGATGTTCATCCTAGGGATGAGACTGAGTTTATGTCCAAAGATTCACCTCTCAGAGAAGGTAACACATCTCGAAGTGATGAGGACAGAGATGAACATATTGAATTGATGGACACTTATGTACATATTGACATTGCAAATGATACACCTCTCGGACCAGGTCACACAGGTCGAAGTGTTGATGCTAGAATTGAACTTGAAACTGATGATTTGACGGCTAACACACCAGTACAAAATGCCAATTCCAATGATCAACCTCTCGGGTCAGGTTACACAGACCGAAGTTGTGAGGATATCATGAAACAATTGAAAGAATTGACGGAAAATTGTACCAAATTGTCAAAGGAGGTGCTTGATCTAAGAAAGGAGTTAAAGACAGTCAGATCTACTCAAGGTGCTGAAATTAGGAGGCTTAAATTAAGGGTTACACATCTTGAGGGGAGGCTCAAGAAGAGGTCCAAACCAAGTTTGGAAGAGGATGCTTCCAAACAGGGGAGGAATGATGAAGAGGCTGTTATAAATGATCAAGAGGATGTGATAGGTTCAGGGGAGGTAGAAAAGGATGGTGTAAAAGATTCAGTGGAGGTTGAAGTTGTAAAAGACTCTGTTGTTGAAAATGTTGGTGAAAAGGGTGACTCTGCTGGTGCAGAACACTCTGCTGATGAAGTTGCTGGTGCAGAAGAACACTCTGCTGATAGGTTGAATGTTTCTGCTGAAAATACAGAGAAAAGTGCTGGAGTTAAGAACTCTGCTGATGATGAATCAGATGATGAACAGTTAACCTTAGCTCAAGTGCTGTTGAATATGAACAAAGAAACTAAAACACCCACACCATCACAAGAACAACCTGTTGCTGACTCTGCTGAAGAATTTGAAAGGATGCAGAAATTGGCTGAAAAGGATCAAATTGCTCAGGATGAAGAATTTGCAAGAAGTGTTGCAGCTAGTGAAGAAAGAGATCAGTCTGAACTTATGGAAAGCACTGCATTTAAAGAAGTTAGTCAAGAAGAATTAGATGAACAATTGCAGTATTTCATTGAGTCTGATATGATTGTCAGAGGTGAAGCTAGGCTGATATCAAATGATGAGCAGTTGGATGGTACTGAAAAGACAGAAGAGCTTGTTGCTTTTATACTCAAAAAGAATGGATTAGCTAAGTGGGAAGAGCTGATTAAGAGGATAACAGAAGCACAGAAGCATGGTTATAAACCAAAGTCAGCTTCAAGGAAAGCATTGGTTACTGACATGAAATACTATTTGAAGAATGCTAGAAACTATCAGATGAAGGATTTCAAAGGAAAGCCAGATCACTTAATTGAAAAGGAATTTTATGAAACTTATGCTCAGCTTAATCCAAGAAAAGTTTCTGACAAGAAGAGAAATCCAGAAGTTATGGGATCTGACAATCTAAAAGCATCTGGGAGTGGAAGTGTGTCAAAGTCTGTAGTATCTGATGCTGAGAAAGAGAAAGAAGTTGTTGTTGAAACTGAAGAAATGACTGAATCCTCTGCTGGTACAAAGAGATATAGAAGGAGAGTAAAGCAGGTGAGTAGGAAGAAGAGAAAAATTCAGTCAGTAGTGATGAGTGATTCTGAGGAAGAGGAGAAAGAAGATAGTGATTCAGGGAATGAAGAAGTGACTGCAGATGAGATGAAAGGGGTTATGGATCTCACAGTTCATGAACCTCAAGAAGAGCCTGAGTTACTTAATGAAGTACCTTTATCAGTAAAATATCCAATAATTTCATATTCACATGATATTTTAGCTGATAGTAGTGTATGCTGGATAGTAAAGAGATCAAATGGTTCAAGTGTGGGGTATATTAGTTTTTCTCAAATGCTGCACTATATGGATAGAGATGATATTACTCAACTCTGGAATTTGTACAAGATGAGGTATGGAGATACTAGACCAGAGATAGTGTATGAGAGGCTAAATTATTACTACTTGAAGAACATGTTTGAACCAGATGAGAAAAGTATTGAATGGAGGAAGTTACTGAGCTCTACAGTTCAGAAGTGGTACTTATATCAAAGTTGTGGAGTTCATGTTTTGTCTTGTATAGGTGTGACTGTGTATATGCTTGTGGAGAAGGATTATGTCATCAACAACAGTACATCTATTCTGTATCAAATGTTGCAACCTGGAAAGTTGACACTTCAAAGACCATTTGATTCAGATAATCAAGCAAAAGAATTGATTGAGAAATACAAACAGTTGCTGGTATCACAGGTTTCAAAATAGTAAGGTGTTTGGAAGCATCCTCCTGGTGGTTATCTGGGATTAAGGAAACTTGATGATTTTTGGAGAAAAATATCAAGTTTAGGGGAGGATTGTTGGGTCTGAAATGCTGCTGATTGGAGAATTACAACTCTGCCGGATAGTTATGTAACTCTGCTGATTAGCATAAGAACTCTGCTGTTTTGATAACTCTGCTGTTTTGGTATAATAGGCATATTGTAACTCTGCTGCTAGCTCACGAGGACTCTGCTGCTAGAATGATTACTCTATTGCTTATTAATTATGTAAAGTATGTTAAGATAAGTATAGAAAAGATACGTATGAATATTTTACTTGTATAGGAAGTCTTGTAAACCGACTAGGACTCCTCATGCTATAAAAGGAGGTTCTAGGGTTAGAGTTAGAAGTCGATTGATTAATTATCTTAGCATACGTATTATTGTTTTCACTTCAAGGTTTCTTGTAACCCTATTGCTATTCAGAGCAATCGTTATTAATATAATTGAAGTGTTGTTGGATAATTCGTTTGTGTTTTCTTCTTAAGATCAAATATTAGTTTCCGCATAATATTTGATATACAACCTAAGATCAGTTTCTATACCGATTACTTTAGATTTATCTAAGGTAGTTAATAAGATCGTGAAGCTCAACTGGGATCAACAAACATAAACAATCTTGTAAAACAAAACAAAGTCCTTGGCTTACCATCTCTTGTGTTTTCTAAGGATAAACCATGCTCAGCTTGTAAAAAAGGTAAACATCACAGAGCATCCTTTAAAACCAAAACCAACTTTTCCATCAGGAACTGCCTACATCTTCTCCATATGGATCTATTTGGACCTGTCAGTCCAAGGTTTATTAACCATGAGAAGTATACTCTGGTCATAGTGGATGAATACTCTAGATACACCTGGGTATTCTTCCTGATCAAAAAGAGTCAGGCAGCTGAAACAATCATGTCCTTTGTCAGGAACATTGAAAATCAAAATGACATTAAGGTCAAACAAATTAGAACTGACAATGGGACTGAGTTCAAAAATAATGAACTTGAATGTTTCTGTGATGAGAAAGGTATTTCCCAAAACTTTTCCTCTCCATACACACCTGAACAAAATGGTGTTGCTGAAAGGAAAAACAGAACACTCATTGAAGCTGCTAGGACAATGCTATGTGGATCAGTCCTTTCCAACCATTTTTGGACTGATGCAGTCAAAACTGCCTGTTATACACAAAACAGATCCATAATTGTCAAGAGACATGGGAAAACCCCATATGAGTTATTCAAAGGAAGAATCCCTGACATCAGCTACTTTCATGTCTTTGGGTGTCCAGTGTTTATTCATAATCACAAGGATCACCTAGGGAAATTTGATGCAAAAGCTGATGATGGATACTTCCTGGGATACTCACTTGTCTCAAAAGCCTTCAAAGTGTTCAACACAAGGAGATAGCAGACTGAGGAAACATTTCATGTTACCTTTGATGAGAGCACTGATGCTATCAGGTTCTCAACTGCCTCAGTAGAAGAGATAGGAATTGATAATTCTTCAAGATATCCTCCTGATGAATATCTGTCTGAAAACAATTCTTCTACTCAGTATCAAGATGATGCTAATCTCTCCTATTACATAATCCCTCACAACCTACCTAACCCAACCATCACTGAGTTTGTTGAGGCACATACACACACTGATGTTATCAATCAGCCTGTTCAAAATACTCAAGATGCAAACAATCTCAGTGATCTGATAGACACTCAAGATCCAAACAATGATCATGTGTCTACTCCAGAACCAACCCCTCAACCCAATCAGGCCTCCACAAGTTCAAATCAGTATCCAGGACCTCAAGAAAGTTGGACTAGGTCTTAGGACATTGAACTTGTCAATATTATTGGAGAGCCTACTGAAGGCATGCTCACCAGGAGCATGGCTGCTAGTCTAAGAGCAGCCTCATCCAATGAATGCCTATTTGTGGACTTCATTTCCACAATTGAACCCAAAAGTGTTAAAGAAGCACTTAAACATCCAAGTTGGGTTCAGGCCATGCATGATGAACTGGAACAATTTGACAAAAACAAGGTAATGACCTTGGTCAAATGTCCTGAGAATGTCTCAGTCATTGGCATGAAATGGGTATTCAAAAACAAAACTGATGAAAATGGCATAATCATTAAAAACAAAGCCATACTTGTAGCTAAAGGCTTTAATCAACAAGAAGGCATTGACTATGAGGAAACATTTGCACCAGTAGCAAGGATGGAAGCCATCAGGATCTTTCTTGCTTTTGCCACATACATGAACTTCAAGGTGTACCAAATAGATGCTAAAAGTGCATTCTTAAATGGTTCACTGAAAGAAGAAGTTTATGTTGAGCAACCTCCTGGATTTGAAAGCCATGAGTCTCCTGATCATGTCTGCAAGCTTAACAAAGCCCTTTATGGACTGAAGCAAGCTCCTAGGGCATGGTATGAGACTCTCTCGGCCTTCTTAATCCAAAACAAATTTGTCAGAGGCAAGATAGACAACACATTGTTTATCTATAAGACAAATAATGATGTCATACTAGCACAAGTGTATGTTGATGACATCATCTTTGGCTCAACAAGTTTTAAACTTTGCAAACAATTTGAAAAACTAATGGCAAAGAAGTTTGAAAAGAGCATGATGGGAGAACTGACATACTTTCTTGGTCTTCAGATCAAGCAGACTGATAGAGGAACCACTATCAGTCAAGAGAAGTATGTAAAGAATCTACTGAAGAAGTATGATCTCAGTGACTGTGCCTCAGTCAAGACTCCCATGGTTCCCCCAAACAACCTTGGTCCTGATCTAACTGGCAAACCAGTAAATCAAACTCTCTTTAGAGGAATGATAGGATCACTGATGTATCTTCTTGCATCAAGGCCTGATATCCAATTCTCAGTATGTATATGTGCCAGATATCAACCTGACCCAAGAGAATCTCATGTCACTGCTGTGAAAAGGATATTCAGGTACCTAAAGGGCACTCCTAACCTTGGATTATACTTTCCTAAGTGCTCAGGACTTGATCTCAAAGGATACTCAGACTCTGACTATGCTGGATGCAACATGGACAGAAAAAGCACCTCAGGCTCTTGCCAAATACTTGGTGGGAAATTAGTCTGTTGGAGTGCTAAGAAGCAACAATCAGTTGCCTTGTCCTCAGCTGAGGCTGAATATGTTGCAGCAGCTAGTTGTTGTGCAAATGTACTCTGGATGAAAAGTCAACTCAGTGACTATGGAATTCAGTACAAGATGGTACCCATCTTTTGTGATAACACAAGTGCAATTGCAATCTCTAACAACCCTGTTCTTCATCAGAGAACAAAACACATTGATATCAGATATCACTTCATCAGGGACCATGTCATGAATGGTGACATTGAATTACACTTCATTCCTACTGAATATCAGTTAGCTGATATCTTCACCAAACCTTTGGATGAACCAACTTTCACAAGACTGAAAGCTGAATTAGGAATGTTGGATATAGAGAATCAGTCCACTGATTGATTCCTACCAACTGAAGTGTAAATTCTTAAAATCGCAGGTCCCTGACTCAATGTGTTCGTCAGTGAATTACTTCACTAATCCTCAACCTCAGGAACTAAACCCAGGTTCTTGAAATCTTGAGGGTTCAGAAACTAAACCCAAGTTCCTGAATCCTTGCTTCTCAGGAATCTTTCCATATTCCTGAATCATCAGTGACTAATCCCAAGTCCCTGAAAAACCTATCACTGAATGAAGAGTCATTCAGGGCCCTGAAAAAGACATTAAATACTGACTTAAATGCTCTAAGTATCTAGTTAGTAAATGTCCTAGGTTGGTAACTGATTCGTGTCAATTATATAGTCCAAGGAAAACACACAAAGAAATATGTGATAACCCGAGTCGTAGTCCCGATGAAGATTGAATGGAATTTAGTGATTCGTGATTTGTGATTCGTGTAGTGAATGTGAATAAGAGTGATTGATTTTTGATTACACTACTAAAATAACAATCAATATTATCAATTAAACTAAGCTAATAGAACAATTAAACTAAGCATTTAACCTAAAAACGAAAATTGAATTTAAAAACGGAACGCGACGTAATAAAAAAAACGTAAATAAAAAGTGATTTTCTAAATTTTAAACTCTAAAAATGCAAAATAATTTTTCCTATATTAATAATGATAAAAGAAAATTTTTGGAAAAAGAAAAATATATTTTTTTTTACTTTTTATTTAATTTTTATGAATTAAAAACTGATTTAAACTAATTAAATGCTTTAAAAATAGTAAAACAACTTGGAAAATTCTGAAATTTTTTTGAGTAAATCTAATTTTTAATTATCTACCTAGGAAAAATAAAATCAGACCATGAATGAACTCAAATAAGCAATTCAGCCAATTAAGCAGTTTTGAAATAAGCCAAGAATAAGCAAAAGAGTTCCAAAAATTTCCAAAAGCTCAGAAAGAGATTATTATGCAAAGTAAAGTTCTAATCAACTCAGATATCTCAAATAAGCTAAAGGAATAAGCTAAAAAAATTCTGCACAGCTTATGGTCAAACAAATTCAAAGCAGTTTTTTGGTCGTACTTGCAGCACTTAATTAAGCAGTACAATAAGCCGATAAAGTGAAACTTAAGGGGGAAAAAGCAAGATGGCACTATTGACTACTCAAAAATACAAAAAGCCCCAAAAGTTTAGCTCAATTGCTACCTTAATTGTGAGCTAGATCAGCAGCTAGAAAAACAAAAGTCTGCTGCAAGGATGTTGCAGATCAGATCAGTATTTTGGGGGATTTTGCAGACCTTGAATAAGCCCAGGAATAAGCTAGAAAGCTATCTACCAGATAGTGTGCTTAATGCTAGAACTACTAACTATCTTCAATCCAAGTTTTAGACCCTGAGCTTAACTAGATAGGCCACAAAAGGGCTGAGATCAGCACCTAGAATTTCAAGTCTGCACTAAACTAATTGAGATAGCAGCCTAGAATTTTTGGCGCAAAACAATGAAAAAATTGACCACACTAAACCAGCTTTTGCAAATTGATATTAACTCTCAACAACACCTAAAAAATGCTCAAAGGGAACCTCAGATAAGCTCAGCTTATGCTGAGCTTATTAGGACAGATTGTGATTTCAAGATTTTCCAAAAAGGCTGAAAACTTATATTAAGCTATAATGATAAAAAAAAACAACTGATCTATTCTTAAGATATCCTATTTGAACTTAATCTATCTCTTACTAACTTGCAATTGAAAGCAACAAACCAGATTATTCAAATCCAAACACCCCTACCACTAACAGATTATGCAAACTTACCCTAGAACCTAGCAGATTCAAACTATAAGCTATCCTATAAAATTTGAGCTACTATTATTCTAACAAAACACAAGACAAATGCTAAAAACTAGCAAATAAGCAGATCTTAATTAAAGCTAAAATTAGCTAGATAAGCAAAATGGTACTCACTGATGATTCCTGCTGATTCAGAGTGATAACCTCTAACTCACTATAACCCAGGCTTAATAAGCCAGAAAAATAACACCCCAGTACAGCTGATAACACCTAGCTTATCTTCACAGCTTAATACCACAGATTATTTTTCCCCTTATGTTGACTTTTTGTGCTTTATCTCTGACTTTTTGAATTTTTTGTGGTAAAGACAGAACAGATCTTAGAATAAGCTTACACTAAGCTAGCAAGCTTATATAAGCTTATAAAACTAGAAAACAGCTTAATAATAAGCTGGAAATATTTTTTTTTTCTTTTTTCTTTAGAATGATGATCAGAAAGTTAAATCAATAAAAACTAAATAACTGAATTTAGTATTAATCAACTGAAACAACAATTAAAACATTAAAATGAAAATTTTCATTAATACAAATTAAAAATTACAAAGAAAATCTCTGGAACAAACTTAGAAATTTAAACAGACTAAATTAATAAAGCAGAAAATTACAATGGAAACTATAATTCTAAAAACATTTTGACAGCATAACTTTAACTAAAAATTACATACGAAATGAGGAGTTATCCTCTCCTATTTATAGACTACGAATGAACCTTCTGGGACTTCCACGCTGGCGATCCTCGTGCTCCTAAGCTCTCTATCACCCTTGGATCATATCTTGCTCTCCACGCTTGATTCTCACCCGTAGGATTAAAATGGTGAGGTGGCCTCTCCAATCAACGAGCCCCACGTGTCCCTGGCAGTGTCAGGACCTTCCAGAAGTTTTTAATCATTGGGTAATTTATTGTACGAGGGTAATTTTCGTTGTACAGTAATTAGGGTTCTTAGTAAGATTCGGGGATAAATTTGGGCGCGCGTGTGTGAGATTGGGTGTGTTTTTTTTTTTTTTTTTTTTTTTTTTTTTTTTTTTAATATATTTTGACCGGGGTTATTTGTGTGGGATAGGGTCGGGTTGAGGTGGAAATGGGTTGTGTATGTGGGTTGGGCTTTGGTTAGTTTGGATTGGGCTTGGTAGGTTTATTTATTAGTGGATTGGGTTGGGTTTGATAAGGGAGTTGGGTTGGTTTAGAGTTTGGATCCGGGTTTAATAAGTGTTAAGGATATAAGGTTTTAATGAAAGGGACTAATAATGTAAATTCTGATTTTTGGAGGGACTGATCTTGCCATTTTTCAAAGTTAAATCCAAGGGCTGAATTTGAAAATCTCTGATAATATGAGGACCTCGGTTGACTTTTTTGACCATATCTTTCCCGGCTTCGGTTCTGAGTCTTTTCCACATCCCGTGCTCGTTTTCTCGGGTTTTCCGTGTCTTTTGTTGTTTTTCTTTGACATCCGTCCCTGCACATACAAAAACGCAAAAACACAATATCTTTTGGCATTTTGGTCGGGTTTTTGGTTATTTTGGTCTTAATTTGGTAGATAAAAGGTATGTGTTTAAGCACATACCAGTAACTGAACACATATTTAATTCAAGAATATTTGTTCTTTTTTGCCTTTCTGGCTTCCACCTCTGGGCCACCACATTCCCACTTGGCATTAATTGCCTCTCCAATCACATTTCAAATATGTGATGACTCATCTCTGCAAGTTGCACTTTTGCATAACTGCTCAACTGTTCACTTCGACTGTTGCGCCAAACCAGGAAAGTGGAGTGTTGGCATTAAATGCGGATCCCAAAACATATTATTCAAAACAATTTCCAAATAATTCTTTTTGAATAAATTAAGATTGCTCAAATGAACAAAACACCCCCATCTCCACTTTCCTATAAATACCCCAACCAGAAAAATACATACACATGTTTTTATAGAATTTTAAGCAAAACTCTGCCATTTTTAATTCTCAAAAACAAAATTGTGTGTGCATTCTTAAGCTTTAGAAACCCTTTAACCTTAGTCAAACCCAGACTTACCCACTAAATGGCTTCTTCTAAAGCTGTGACATACGCTCCTAATGTGGATTTCACATTGGAGGGTGTAGACCTAACCAAAAACAATGTGGTGGGAAATTTCTCATATCCACAAATCTACCCAGCCTACAAGAACGTTATGAAATATCTTCGTAATTGTTTTCTTGCAAAGGCTTTCACCCACACCCCCTCAGTCATCTACCATGACTATTTGAGGGAATTCTGGTGTACGGCTGTGGCAACCAGCCCCAAAGACACCAAAGAGTCAATCATCACCTTCACGGTGATGAATGGGAGTAGAACCTTCTCCCTTGACTACTCAGCATTCATCAAAGCCACAGGCCTTGACTTTGCTGAAGCCTTTTCACCCAACCCTACTGATCAGGACATAAAGAATGAACTGATCTTTCTTGCACCCCATGACCCCAGACGTCCAGCAATGTCTGCGGGAGGCTTACTGGAAAAGGCTCCAGTAGTCAAAACATGGTTCCACCCTATTTGGAGGATACTGATGACATTTGTCATTCAGGTCCTGGGTGGAAATAAATCCTCTACGGAACAGTTGAACTCATCACAACAATTGATGTTGTTCAGTCTCCTTGAGGGTACAAAAATAGACATCGGAGGAATAATCTTCCGAGACCTTGTTGCTAAGCTCTCAGGAAAACATAGGCAAAGGCATATGTCCTATCCTAGATTTGTTTCCTGTGTGCTTCAGGACCTACTTGGTCCTGACTATGTGAGGACTAATGCAGAAGGTACGAAGCCTGACGTCCTGCACAAGTCAAACTTCACTAGTAGCATCAGTGAGGTTACACAAATTGCCCTGACTGAATACATGCAATCAGTCATTCAGGGTAATGACGCTATCTCTCCAGTTCCTTCACCGACCAAAAAGGTGAAGAAGACAAAGAAGGGTCAGTCCAGCCAGGTGGTTAGACCCAAGCCACTCGCCACTGAGACTGATCCTCAAAACCAACTCAACCTTAAAAAGAGGTTGAAAAAGGCCGAGACCTCTGAGACACCCATTTCTGAGACCCTCTTGACCTCAAAACAAAGGCCAACAGAAGTCACTGAGCAATCATCCTCAGTGACCTCGGGCGCACCCATTCCACATGGTTCAACTGACATACACAAGTCAGAGGAATTAGGAAGCATTCCCCCCTCACATCCCGATGAAGGTATTGATAAATCACAATCAGTACCCAAGGGAGAAAAGGGTCCTGAATCCTCGGTAGGGCAGCACCACCCTACTGGGAAGAGGACCCACACCCCCTCACATCCCGATGAAGGAACTGTCAAAAAACAATCAGTTCCCAAGGGAGGAAAGGGTTCTAAATCCTCGGTAAGGCAGCACTACCTTACTGAGAAGGGGACCCACAAACATTCACATCCCGCTAACGTTCCTGAGCAATCACCCTCAGGATCTCAGGGAGAAAAGGAACCTAAATCCCCTGAAGGACAACACAATCCTGATGGGAAGGGGGTCCACAAACTTTCACAATCAGTACCTAGTGATACTACTGGAAAACACCCATCAGTAGTTGAAGGTGCTAAGGGGGACAAAGACTCAGAGGGAAAGAAACAACCCGCTGATATGGAACCCATCAACCCCTCAGGCGGATCCAGTCTCTCAGGAACTGCCCCCAAAAGCCAGGCTGGTGCTACCCCAGTTATTATGGCTAGTCAGGCTGAGCAAACCCACTCAGTTATTATGACAACGGGGTCAGAACCTGACCAAACCGAAGGCAAGTCTTTTTATAAAGAGGAGCCGGTTGATTTTTTGGGTATTGAGTCCATGGGGGACTTTCAGGCTTTTATGGAGTCTGATGAAGAGCTCAGGGAAGAGAGTGAAGAGGAAATGTTTGAGGCAGGTGAGGATATGGATACTGATATACAATTAGAACAACCTGAACAATCACATCAGTCATCTCCAAGCCATAGTGAAAAGTCTGGTTCTCAGTCTTCTGATTCTTCTGGTACTGGGGACATCCTCCAAAAGTATGATAACTCTCTTCCCCTCACTGAAAGAACATTGGTCAAATTCCTACTGAAGACCAACAGAGCTCTTTTCACTGGTCTCACTGATGAGATGTTTGATCATCACACTGAAGCTACTGTTCACTATGCCAACCTGAAGGCAGATGTTGAAACTTTTCATGATGATGTGATCGAAATCCAATCAGACACCAAACACTCCTTGACAGCTATTGATCTTCATTTCCAGAAGTTCAGTCTTACTCTTGAAGGCATTACCAACAGCCTTGGAACTATTCAGTCAGCTGTCAAGGATGACCCCGTACTCACTGAAAAGGTCCTTCAGGCTGCTGAGACTTATCAGAAGCAGTCAGCTAAAATCAGTGATCTTCTCAGCTTACTGAAGGATTCTAAGCTTCAGGGTCTTACTACTTCCTTGGACTCAATCAGGACTTCCATGGGTCTTCAGGAAAAACATCTTGGTACTTGGGCACAATCTTCAACATCCTTGGCATGGTCTCTTGGGTCAAGGATGTCAGGCATCGAAGCTTCTCAGGCTTCTCTGGCAGATCAGATCTCAAGTCTTCAGAAAGACACCTCGGACATCAAATCAATGATGACTGAGATCTATCAGGCCTTCAAAGGTCCTACTGCTCCAGTGACTCCAACTCTTGCTATCACCATGGCTCAAGCAACAGTTGAGGGGGAGAAAGACACTGGAGTTTCAAGCCAACAACCTCCTTCTCACACTGAGGGTGAGATTCCTGAAGCCTCTTCCTCCCATCAAGATAAAGGCAAAGGCATCCTCACTGAACCTGAGCCTCAACCAGCACCGATCACGGTTGCAAAGGATCCTGAATCACCACTCAGGATCCCATATGAAATTGATGGAGTTCTTCACCACTTCTCAGCTGATGAACTCAGTGCTTATCTTCAGGAAGAGGAAACAAAGAAGAAGTTAAAGGAGGAAGAGAAGGCGAGCAAGTCTGCTTTAATCAAGGTTGTTCATGAAGAGGCTGAGAAAATTGGTCTTGAGGCTAAGGATCTCTCAGGAAGAGAAGGTGGTATGACCTTTGTGAAATCTCAGTCTGAGGAGATGACCACTCTCAGGCAGAAAAGGGAGGAAAGAAATAAACGGGCTGAAGAGATCAGGCAGAATAGGATCAAGAAATATCAGTGGTATATGACTGAAAGGTTGAAGCCAGAACCAATCACTGATGTTCATATTCAAAGAAACACCAATCCTGCCGTTGTCACTGTCTACAGAGGTGCTAACAAGAGAAACTTTGATGTTCATAAACCTTTCAGATTTGCTGACTTCGGGATCACTGAATTGGATGAGTTGGGTCCATTAATAGCAAAAAAATCAAATGTTGTGGTCCCTAATCTGATGAAGTCTTTGAGTCTGAGGTACGAAAGATTGGAAGCAGCACCTCAGGAACTTGGCATTCCATCTCTTCTTCCTGAATCTGCACAACCTGCTCCCTTTTAGTCTTCTTCAAGGAAAAGAAAGAAGATAGAAGCTGAGCCTGAGATCAAGATTCCTGGTCTTGATTGCAATAGGGCTCTCCCTGAAGGTGTTCCTTTCAGGAACAATATGGTCATTGAACAGCCTGATAGAGGTTTGTTCTTCATTGATGAGTTTGGTGACAAAGCCTTCCAGAGGTGGAGTGATATAGATTTGTCAGGGATTAAAGCAATGCTTGGCTTTCTAATGATGGCCTCTCCACTCAAGAGTCCTGAAAATGTGAGGTTTTGTCAAGACCTGAAAAGAAAAATCAATGAACATCCTGACCAACATGAGCTGCAGTCAAAGAAGCCCAAGCTTCAAGCCCTTGGAATCAAGTTGAACTGATGACCTGCCTGAATACCCACTACTATCCCTTTTGTACTTAGTTTTGTTAGGACTTGTAAATGATATCAATAAGATGATGTTTTTATTATTTCAGTGTCCTTATTTACATTCTAGTACATTCAGTATGAGTAGAAGTCTTTAGCTCACTCATATCTGATCAAAACACTTAGGAATAATTTATATCCAAATAGGGGGAGATTGTTGGGTTATGTAAAACCCAAGAATACGTAAAACATGATTTGGACACAAATTAACTAAGTGTTAAAGCTTAAACCGAGAACAATTCAAGTCACTGAGAGAACAGCCTCTCAGTGAGTCATCTTCAGGATGCTTAAGGCGAATTCAAGAAGAAGGATTCACTACTCAGGAAGGCGGTACTCCCTGAGTAGGACTTAAGCCAAAGAAGAAGATGATGGTTCAGTGAGTGTTGGTCAAGAACTCACTGAACCCCAGTCTCCTCAACCAACAAAGTGATTGAAGGACTGAGGAACCAACGCCTGAAGAAAAGGCGGGAACAATAGGGAAAAGATCTGAGAAGATAATAGTGTCAGCCCAACACTCTTCTCTTGTCAGATCCAACCTTCCCTATTGCGGCTAAAAGTCATGGAGTGTCAGCCAACAACTCCCAAAGTCTTATTAGCCCTTTCCTATTGGTTCTTGGAAATGACAATTACTATTTGTAATTGTCAGACACGCAACCTCATCAACTTGTATTATATTTAATCACTTATACTTAGATTACTTGTGTATAAATAGATCAGATGGGAGAGAAGTTAAAGTGTGCTTTGTATATTTAAAGTCTTGAACTTTTGCAAAGGAACTTCTCTCCTACAAAGAGTATACAACTCACTGAGATAGCTCAGTGGGTATATTGTTACCACTCAAGCAAAACTTGAGTTTCGATAGGAGACACCCCATACCCTTGTCTATTCAATCCCAAGTGTTTGTTCCGCAAAACACTTGGGTATAGATTCTTGGAATTATTTCTAATAAGAATTTAAACGTTGAAAAATATTGTTGTTTTTTATACTCACGTTTTATAACTGTTAGAATTAATCCTAAACATTGTATTAGTCATAACACGAAATAGATTAACTTTCTAGTTAACTCTAATAGTGTAAAGGGGCCAACAACATGCTTGCTTGTTTCTTTGCTACAAAGACCTTCATAATTGCATGTTTGCTTGTTTTCTGTCACAAGTGGAACCCAAGAATGCTTATAAAGCATTACAAGATGAAAGTTGGGTGGAAGCTATGCAAGAAGAGTTGTTGCAATTTAAGCTTCAAGAAGTTTGGACCTTGGTTGATTTGCCTAATGGGAAAAAGGCAATTGGTACAAAGTGGGTTTTTAGATGCAAAAGGGATGAAAGAGGCATTGTGATCAGGAATAAAGCAAGATTAGTGGCTCAAAGATACACTCAAGAAGAAGGTATTGATTATGATGAAGTATTTGCACCTGTTGCAAGGATAGAAGCTATCAGATTATTCTTGGCTTATGCTTCATATATGAACTTCACCGTGTATCAAATGGATGTAAAGAGTGCTTTCTTATATGGGAAAATTGATGAAGAAGTTTATGTCTCACAACCACCTGGTTTTGAAGATCCTGCTTATCCTGATAGAGTTTACAAGGTGGAGAAAGCATTGTATGGTTTGCATCAAGCTCCTAGAGCTTGGTATGACACCTTATCAAAGTACTTGTTGAACAATGGCTTCAGTAGAGGAAGAATTAACAAGACTTTGTTTATCAAAAGAGAAAAAAAAAAAGATATCTTATTGGTTCAAGTATATGTTGATGATATCATTTTTGGGTCAACCAACAAGGTGTTATGTGATGATTTTGAGAAGCTAATGCATAACAGGTTTCAAATGAGTTCTATGGGTGAACTTACATTCTTTTTAGGGCTTCAAGTCAAACAAAAGGATGATGGAATATTTATCAGTCAAGATAAGTATGTGACTGATATCTTGAAGAAGTTTGAATTTTCTGATGTGAAGCCTGCTAAAACAACCATGGAGTCCAACAAGCCTCTAGTTAAAGATGAAGATGGTGAAGAGGTTGATGTCCATTTATACAGATCAATGATTGGTTCATTGATGTATCTTACAGCTTCCAGGCCAGATATTATGTTTGCTGTGTGTGCCTGTGCCAGATTTCAAGTTTCCCCTAAAGTGTCACACTTGAATGCTGTAAAGAGAATTTTTAGGTACTTAAGGAGTCAACCTAGGTTGGGCCTTTGGTATCTAAAATATTCACCTTTTGATCTGGTGGCATACTCAGATAGTGATTATGCTGGAGCATGTTTAGATAGGAAATCAACAACTGGAGGATGTCAATATCTTAGACATAGGTTGATTTCATGGCAATGCAAGAAACAAAATGTGGTGGCAAATTCTACAACTGAAGTTGAGTATGTAGCTGCTTCAAGTTGCTGTGGTCAAGTGCTTTGGATTCAGAATCAATTACTGGACTATGGGTATAATTTTATGCACACCAAAATTTATATTGATAATAATAGTACAATGTGCATTATTAAAAATCCTGTTTTTCATTTTAAAACAAAACATATTAAGATATGACATCATTTTATAAGAGATTGTTTTGAGAAGAAATTAATTCAAATTGTTAAAATCCATACTGACAATAATGTTGAAGATTTGCTCACAAAAGGTTTTGATGTGGGTAGATTTTAATTCTTAATTGCTAGTATTGGAATGATAAATCTTTGAAAATTCTTATCTCTTTGTGTTCTTGTAATATTTTGTAAGGATTTGTACTGTTATTAGTCAATAAGTTGTTTCTGCTGCTTGCTATGACATGTATTGCTAGTTATATTTAGTTCTGTTGCTTGTTGCTTATACAACTGCTAAGTATAACTGTGAATTGTGATTATTGTGGCATATTATTTCTTGTGTTTTTGTGGGTTTGGACTAATCTTTTGCAGGAAAAGTCAAAGGGGAATGCTCGTTTGAAGAGGAAAAGGTGTTTGGAAAGTTCAGCAGATATTCTACTGCTAGTTACAAAGTTTCTGCTGCTAGGCAAAACTTTCTATTGCTGGGATTCTACTGCTCATTTTGTAAGTGCAGGGACGGTTATGTAACTTCTTATCCAAAAGGGGTTAAAACCCTAATTTGATCAGCAGCAGAACGTTTTTAATCCAAAGGGCTTAAAAACATAATTTGATCTCATAATCGGTTTTATGCACTCATAAATCACCCTAATTCAAACCCTAACACAATTTTTAACATCTGATTTTAAAACCCCCAAATCAAAACCTAATTCACAATGTCGACAAGAATCTTTTCTGATAGTCACAATCAAGTCGCTTTTCTTCAAAAGCCTAAAGAAGTTGATGGATTTGCTGAGGTAATTGATTTTCTTAATGCTACTCACATTAGGTATGCATTAACAGCAAAACCTACTATATTTGTTTCCTACATTGATCAGTTTTGGTCTACTGTTAAGACCATAACTACAAATGGGGAAGAACAGTTAAAGGCTCAGGTAGATGGCCACAAGATACTTATTTCTGAATCATCTGTTATAGAAGCTCTTCACTTTGCAGATGATGAGGAAATAGTATGTCTTGAAAATTCTATCATTTTTGAAGAACTTAAAAACATGGAGTATGAGAAGAAAGTTGAAGGTTTAAAATTTTATAAAGGTCTTCTCTGTCCTCAATGGAAGTTTTTAATTCATACCATCCTACATTGTTTAAGTCCTAAAACTTCAGGTTGGAATGAATTCAGTACAACTCAGGCTTTTGCTATGATTTTTCTGGCTAAAGGACAACCTTTTAATTTCTCAAATATGATAATGGATGGTTTGAAAAAGAATGTAAAAGGAAATTATTACATTTATCCAAGGTTTCTGCAACTTATTATGAACAAACAACTTTCAAATCCTAAGGTCATAAAAGAGAATTTGTTTGCCCTGAACTTCAAAAGAAACTATTTTCATACTTGAAAAAGAATGGCAAAGATTTTTCTGGGACAGTGACACCACTATTTCCATATATGTTGTCATTGGTTCAAAATCAGGGTGAAGGAGCAGAAATCACAACTGCTACCCAACACACACCCACTTTGGATACATCATCTTCACAACCAGAAAAGACCCAAACCCCTAGGGATACACAAAATGAGAACACTGAGCTACCTCAGGCTAGTGTTAGGATGGTTGTAGCAGATGAGGCTGTCACAGGTGTGGAGAGTGACATGTTGGAAGGGGCTACCACTACTGCTGCTAGCTTAGAAGCAGAGCAGGTCAGTGGTAACATCAATAAGACCCCAACCAAGGCAACATCTAATGCTGAAGGTTCACTTGAACTAGAAGCAGGTGATGGTAACCCCAGCCAAATGGCTAATTTGGGGGGCTCAGCTGATCAAACTAGGTTTGATACTGAGTTTACATCCCATGATTCACTTCTCATGGAAGGTAACACATCCCGAAGTGATGAGGATAGAACTGCAACTGAGGAATTGATGGAACCACAAAATGTACAAAATGACAATTCCAGTGATCCACCTCTCAGGCCAGGTAACACAGGCCGAAGTGGTGAGGATAGTATGGAACTAATAAAAGCATTGATGGCTAAATGTACCAAATTGGAGTCACAAGTTCTTGACCTCCAACATGAAGTCAAAAGTTTGAAGCTGAGGGTTAAACATTTGGAAGGTAAAAGGTCAAGAACTACTCACTTTAAGAGATTGAAGAAGGTGGGTACATCACAGAGAATAAGCTCCTCTGAGGATGCTAGTTTGGGGGAGGATGCTCCCAAACAGGGGAGGAATGAGACCAAGGATTCAGGGGAGGATGATGCTACTAATATTGAAAGTGCTATTGTGGACATGGATTTGGATAGTGAGGATAATGCAAATGAGTATGTGGTGGCTGATCAAGAGGGTAATGAGGTTGTGCTTGATCAAGAGGGTAATGAGGTTGTGCTTGAAGCAGTGAACCAAGAGTAGATTGTGGACAAATTAAAGAATTTGGATGCTGAGCAGCTTGTGAAAGCTTCTAAAGTGATGATGGAATCTATTAAAAGCTTGGGTGATGCTGCTGCTCAAGTTCAAGATGGTTATGCTGTTAAAATTGGTGCAAAAGTAGCTAAGGATGATACTGTTGCTCAGGTACAACATTCTGCTGTTAGTGCAAATATTTCTACTGCTGAGCCTCACAGTGTTTCTACTGCTAAGGGAACTTATGTTATGGATGATGATGTGGTAATGGCTCTTGCAATACTACAACTAAAGTATTCAAAAACACCAACTAAAGCAGTAAAACAACCCTCATCAACACCAAATGCATCAAAACCACCTGTGAAAGGAGAGACAATCAGAGAACCCTCTTCTCCAAAAAAGAAGGCTGTTTCACAAGAACCACAGTACAAAGGCAAGGAAAAATAAATTTTAATTAAAGAACCTGAACCTGAAATACCAGTGGAATTTTGGCCAAAAGAAAAGATTATGGAACATGATGCTAAGGTTGCTGCTGAATTGGCTGCTGAGTTTGAAGAGGAAAACCAAAATGTTCTTGAGGCTCAAAGAAAACATGCTGAGGATGAAGCAAAGAAAAAGGCTATACTTGATGCTTGGGATGAGGAGAGGATCAAGTGTGATGTAGACATTGAGCTTTCCAAGTTGGTGAAACAGGAAGAGCAAGAAATGCCTACTTTTGATGTGTCTGCATGGTTGAAAGACAGAGGGTGTATGATGCAGAAAGGAGAAAGAAGAAAAAACTCAGACCACCAACTGTTAAACAAAGAAGAAAATTTCATGAGGTTTACTTGAAAAACGTGAAGGGTTACAAGATGAAGCAACTCTCACATTATTCTGATGATGAAATTGAGAAGATGTACTATAATGCAAAAAGAGAAGTTGATACTTTTGTACCTATGGAAACAGAGGATCAGGTAACTAAGACAGTGGTGGAACAGGTGAAAAAGGTAGAAGAAAAAGTTGTGGAGGAAAAGAAAGAGAGCTCTAGTACTGGTGTAAAGAGAGCTGGAAAAGTTTTGAAATCTGTTGGAGGGAAGAAGAGGAAGGCTGATAAGTCTAAAGCAGTGGAGCAGAGTTCTGAGTCAGAGCATGAGAATGAAGAAAAAGTTGATGATGAGGAGGAATCTGAAGATGATAGAGAAAAATTGATGGATCTTACAGTTCTTTCTGATTATAAAGAACCTGAGGTCACTAATGCAGTTCCTTTAGTGGCCAAACATCCAATCATCTCATATACTTCTAGAATCAGAGATGGGAGTGAAGCCTATTGGGAGTTTAAAAGAACAAATGGTCTGTACTATAGGTTTATTAGGTTTTCACAAATGCTGTTTTGGATGGATAGAGATGATGTGGTTACCCTATGTAAATGTATATATGTATGTAATGTGTAATGATGCATGCCATGATGTCATGTGTATTTCCATTTTTAAGAAATAAAAATAAACATGTAAATGTATATATGTATGTAATGTGTAATTCCTAGTGATCATGTGATGTGTAAATGTGTTTTAAAAAGCTTGTTACTAAAATATAAAAGACTTTAACATATACTTATACTTTGCTAAAGATAAACCTTATAATTGTCATTAACAAAATAAAACAAAGATCGTAAAATATAAATAACGTTTTTAGGACGATATTTGTATTAACATTCCGTTCTTTATTACCTTGTGATGTGATTTCCAATTCAGTAGCACCCCATGACCCGAATGCTTCCGCAATACCAGATTTTGGGGGTGTTACAAACATGAAATATAAAATCAACTTTCTTTCCTTTCCTTTTCCTTTCTTTTCTCTTCATTACACATCATTTCTATCCCCAGCTAGAAAAACTCGAGAACGCAGCGTAAGGGTTTTAGGTGGTTTGACAGACCCCTTGGGATAAGGAGGGGTTAAGTTTGATTTATTATCAAACTTGTTCACTTATGGATAATTACATGGAATCCTAGTTGTATTATGAATGTTCCATGGTATCCAATAAATACCAAAGCTTCCTAATGTGATTCATACAATTCATCTAATGCTAAAAATCCCACCACTTCTCATGTTATGATTGGTCGACTGAAGCATCAAGATCAAGAAGAAGACGATTATGTGCAATTTGTGAAGGTCTAGGAGCTTACGTTACTGCAGGGTCAATGATGTGGTGAAGCCCAAGTTATTATCTGATGTTTGTTTTTATTTAGAAGTTATTATTTGTGTTGGAGTCTTGTTTCAGTTGTTATCTGATATTTGATAAGTTTATCAGATTAGGACTAGGATTTCTTAATTCGTATTCTATTAGGATTAGTATTTTACTATTATAAATAGGGGTTAAGTTTAGGAGTTTGATTGATTCTTGTTTTCCAGATTTGATATTAATAAAAGAGTCAAGAATTGTTTTTTCTCAAACCCTCTGGTCCAGTAAACCATATTACTCCCCTCATAAAGTCCGACAATACTTAATTGTCTAAAAACTGTAGCATCAGGCTACATCAGTTGGTATTTAGAGTATGTTTATCTGTTCGAGTTTCAATCCAGGGGTTGTGATTTCAATTGCAATTCTAGTTTGCGTATTCTTTTACAATCTCAAGGCTGCTTTTTATATCAAGATTCGATTATGGTTGGGAACAATGCTAATAATTATCGAGTTGAGCAGCTCGAAAATTTGTTAAATCAATTTAGAGAAGCTGTCCAGAATTCTCTGCAACAAATCACTCAAACCCTAGCAACTTTGACCCCACGTGAGAAAGATGAACGACATAATCGTGGAGGTCATAGACTAAACAGAGCTCGCGGGAATGGTCAACCTCAAAGACAACATACTCAACAGCATGGAGAAGATTCTGATGTTGAAGATGATTTTGAAGAAGAATGGGAAGTCACTGGAGGACGTTTAGTCGTCACAGGCATGTAAACAACTTCGATTACCGTCAGCGGGCCAAAGACATCCCGTCTTTTCATAGCTCTATGAATGTGGAAGACTTCTTAGATTGGATGAGTGAATTAGACAATTTCTTCAAATTTTATAAGATACCCATGGATCAACGAGTAATGCTTGTGGCATATAAGCTCAAAGGCGGGGCTCAATCTTGGTGGAAAGATATGCAAATTACACGTGGAAAACAAGGAAAACTACCAATCACTAGCTGGGAAAGAATGGAAAGAGAGTTGCGTAGAAGGTTTCTTCCGCCTAATCATGATCAGATACTATTTAATCTTCTTCAACATTGTGCTCAAGGTGATATAACCGTAGAAGTTTATACTGCTGAGTTCCATCGATTGTCATCCCGGAATAACTTTTTTGAAATCGATTCCCAATAAGTGACTTGGTACATCAATGGATTAAGACCTCAAATCCATGATAAGGTATCTCTTGTTCCTGTCTACACATTAGATGATGCATACAACTTAGCGATAAGGGTGGAGAATCAACTCGCAAGGAGTAGTATGCAAATTAAAAGTGTACCAAGTATCGACCCATCTTCGCAGCACACTACAAAAATCTCCACTATAGATACCGGAAAACAAATTGTGAGCACCAACACAACGACCACTAAACCACCCAATCCATATGAACGACCTGTCATGGGTAAATGTTTCAAATGTGGAGTACCAAGTCATCGATCGAATGAATGTAGGGCTACTGGAGGGAAAGTTAATTTGACACTCAAGGATGATGAATTCGACAATGGTGAAGAAACATATAACAAAGATGAAGATGATGATGCTGAAATATGTCATCCCGAAGGAGGAGACTATGCAACAAAAGAATATTCAGCCCACTCCTTTGTCATTCAACGTATCTTGTTAGCTTCTAAAATGACTGACTCATGTCAACGACACAATCTGTTCAAAACCCGTTGCATCATCTTTCAAAAGATCTTTGATGTTATCATAGATAATGGAAGCACCGAGAATATTGTATCAAGGAACATCGTGCAACGACTAAGGCTACCCAGGAAAAAAACATCCGTACCCATACAAAGTTGGATGGATAAAATCAATTGGTGATATTAAGGTTACCGAACGGTGCAAGATCCCTTTTACGATTGGCAAGTACAAAGACGAGATCATGTTTGATATAGCTGATATGGATGCGTGTCACATTCTTCTAGGAAGGCCATGGGCGTACGATGTAAACGCAACCCACAAGGGGAAAGAAACACTTACACCTTTCATCATGATGGTGTCAAGATGGTTTTAGTGCCTTTAAGTGATGGTTACGGCACTAATGTTTCAAGTTCGGCAGAATGTTTGGCAAAAGGGATAGGAAGTGTTGAAGCTAAAGTGAAAAAGAAATGAAGTCATGGATCGCTACATCTCCCTAACTAAACTCGAGGACGAGTTTTTACCAAGAAGGGGAGAATGATGCGGTGAAGCCCAAGTTATTATCTGATGTTTATTTCTATTTAGAAGTTATTATTTGTGTTGGAGTCTTGTTTCAGTTGTTATCTGATATCTGATAAGTTTATCAGATTAGGACTAGGATTTCTTAATTTGTATTCTATTAGGATTAGTATTTTACTATTATAAATAGGGGTTAAGTTTAGGAGTTTGATTGATTCTTGTTTTCCAGATTTGATATTAACAAAAGAGTCGAGAATTGTTTTTTCTCAAACCCTCTGGTCCAGTAAACCATATTACTCCCCTCATAAAGTCCGACAATACTTAATTGTCTAAAACATGTAGCATCAGGCTACATCAATCAAGTGAGTATTCCATAAACACCTTTTATGCGTGCTAGATTAGGCTATACTACTGACTAGGAGATCTGCATATTAGGGGTTTGGTTTGCATGACATTTACTTTTTTATTTTCTGTTGTGCATGTTTTATATACTAGGAGGGTGACCACCAATACCCTACAGTGGTATCAGAGCCACCTTAATCATATATAACCTAGTTAGGGTTCTTAGTAATGTTTCTTTTATCATAAAACATGAAACTATAATTTTTAGTTATGTTTGTTTGGTCGATTTATGTTTTTTTAAGGTTTTAGGGTTGTTTTGCTTTTTGTTAAAAACTAGTTAATCACTTTTGTGATTGGATTTAGGGTTTATGTGATTGAAACACATATAGTAAGCCCATTAGGGTTTCCAAAACCTTAAAAGAGTTGAAATTTGAAATGTTTGTATTTTAATAGCAAAAAAAAAGGTTAATTATTTGAAAATGTATCATAGTTGCCAGTTTTTTTTATTGTGTGTACTGATTTTTTTCTTCTTATTATGTGTACTAAACTTTCAGTATTGTGTGACTATTCAGCCATGTAAAATGACCATTTTACCTTTCAAAATTTGAAAAAAGTAAAGATAAAATGGTCACAAAATACATACAATAATCGAAATTTGAAAGTTCAGTACACACAATATGAAAAAAAAAAAAAAAAAATCAGTACACACAATAACAAAAAGTGGCAAATATAATAAATTTTAAAGCAATTAACTCAAAATTATACAAAACGACAAAAATGAACAAGTTAGATACAATTTTTTTTTTTTTTTTTTTTTATTTATTATTTTATTTATTTATTTATTTTTTTTTAATTATCCCTTTGCAAATCCATCACACTTATAATTTTATAGGTGTTATTAAACTTTCCAATTAAAACCTATCATCACTTTACTATCAAAATTATGTTTGTATAGCAAAGCTATATATCATGTTAAATATCTATATACAAGAACAAAAATTAATCTTACAATATTTAAATATAGGCCATGAGATTTGTGTGACATTTTAGGTGGCTAACTACTTCGACCTCTTTGTTTGTATTGTCCAATGTTTCCAACCGTAACCAGAATTCAAACATGTAGGTGAGACATGTCAGGTCACCAACTCCACCCTCATCCATGACTCTCATGTTCATCTCTAGCAATTTTTTAACCTATTAAAGTTGAATCATATGCATCATATTTTGTTATTGAAAGTGATATGTAAAATATTGAAATTTATCTATACTTGTTTATCTTTGTTGTGTATTATTGTACACTGTGCTATATTCATGTTGAACTATTTGATGTATTCAAGGGGAAATAATGCTTGCTTCAAATTTTAGGCGACAAAACACATGCTTAACTTCAAAAATTGTTATGCTGTATGACAGCGAGATATGCATAAACTAATGTCATCTTGATATTGTAGAAACGACATGAAGTTACATTCAGTTGATGGTGTGACATTACACTACTTGTTTACAAGAGACACACATAAAGATGCATGGGTGACTAAAGGGTAAAGCTACTAAAGCAATCGCTTTAGGCTCTCGAATTTTGAAGGCCCCCAATTTTATAAGACGTCGTTATATATAAAGTCGTCACATATATTCTTTAGGCCTAAAGACTATTAGATACTAAGTCAATCATTTTAATTTTATAAAAAGGACCAAGAACGTTATTTTAGGGTAATGGAAAACAATCGATTAAGCTCGTTTTAGTATTTATTTTTTAGGCCCTCAGGTTAGGATTCGAGGCCATATATATTTTTATCTTTATTCTTTAGACCTACAGACTATCAAATATCAAGTCAATCGTTTTAGTTTTATAAAAAAGATAAAGAGAGTCTTTTAGGGTAATGGTAAAAAAATTACTTATGCTCATTTTAGTAATCAGATTCTTAAAGAATAAAGACTAATGGATAGTATTGTAAATGAACTAAAAGTTTGATGATCTGTTTCTGAACTGTTCAAAGGATGATACACTTTTATATGTTTTATGCTCTTTTGATCATGTATCTATTGTACTTATTGTATAGTGTGTTAACAAATGAATAGTTTTTTTTTTCATTATATAATGAAAACGAACATAATATTTCTTTCGCTTAACAGTTTAAGTATTCATGTAGGGTTTGTCCGATAGAATGTTGACGAACGAACACGTACAAGCCCACTCGTATTGGTTCAGTGCGTCGTCTTAGCCCTACTTTTAGATCATCGAAACAATGACGTTTGGTTTCTCTATTTGTCATTTTGTTTTTCAATCATCAACTGGTTCTTAACTTTACTAAGCAATCTTGGTTTTCTAGTTAGATGTTATATTAATCCAGTGACTTTTATTAAAAACATAGCAAATAATCGAAAAAGGCTCTGTTTGTGAACTTTTGCTTTAGGCTTCGATAAGGCTTGAGCCGTCCCTGTAAAGATGACATTCTTTCGCGACAGGTAATGAAGAGGGAAGTCGCCAAAAGTATGATTATGATCAAGAGCAATAATAGATATAACTAACTCACATTACTAATTTATATAAAGATTGACATATGTAATAGTCATTTTATATCTGTTTATCTCAACCTTTCAATTTTGTTGTGTGTTGCAATCATATTATTAGACATGATTTTATGCATAATTTTAGGCACTTTTCCTATGATCAAAATCATAATACTTATAGAAAGATGTCCATTTTGTGAAAACTGAAAAGGCAAGTAGAAGACGATCTTGTTTTTTTTTTTTTTTTTTTGAAAGGTTGAATTTCGTTGAAACTTCGTGTCGCGATTCGACAGCGGGAGGTCTAGCTTACGTTGTCTTAACCGGGCCCGCGCTAGAGAGCTCTCTCGAAGTAGGAATGCTTATTCAAATACCCGATGGGGGGAAAACCCCTACTAATACGCTCGAAAGCATGACGATTAATAGGGGTAAACCCTGTCTCGATAATAACTAAAATAGTGTTTTATATCGTTATACTGTTAACGGGCTTGGTAAAATTTGTACAAAAAGAGCCCACCATTTTGGATAGTAGTAAAAAAGGTGGTAGATAGTCACGAGTAGCATATGACATGTTGGGAGACTTAAGTCAGCAGACTAGTGATATGCCATGGATCTTATCACCAATCGCAACTGATAATTACAGAGTAACTTTATTACAAAACGAGAAACACACTTTGGTGTCTAAATCATAGTGTCACTAGATTACTTTAAACATTAATAGAAAAAACAGTAAACATGAGTAAACTTTACATATGTTAATCTTTTACTCCGTACATAAGTAAAAACAATTAGTGGAGCTAAACTTAGAGAGACCATTAAGGTTTTCTGGACCGACTCTGTAAGACGGTGGAACATAGTTCTACTAAGAGTAGTATGACGGTGGAACATGGTTCTACCATGAGCAGTGTATTGCAACTATGGTATTCAAGGACAATGTTCACCAAGAGCTTTAGTAACGACTTAGTACTACACCTAAAGACTACATTGGAAAAAACTGTTAACGCGAATGCATATTTAAACGTAAATGTGTTGACATCTTCTTCAGTCGTGATATCTAGTAACTTTAACTAGCATATCGTGGTCTACTGAAAACTTGATGTTAATGGGCAAATCATCGATAAGCCTAAGCCTTAAAGCCGTACGAAAAGATATCTAGTGCCTTGGAAGCCTCTGGGCCAATACGTGACTTTGTAATGGGCTACTTCTTGGACTTATAAGCTGGTTCTCCAAAGTCCAAATCTATAAGCCCTTTTATTTCCAACATACCTCTAAGAGGATATTTACTTTTCTCTTAGACCAGTCACAACTGTTGCGTTATGACCACGTTAAGGGACCATTTTTGCACATTATTTCTACGTTAAGGGGCATTAAACGTTGTGAGGGTTGCATGTTAACACTGCGTTAAGGGGTGCGTTACACCCTTAACGCAGCGTTAAGGGGTATATTGTGTTAAAAAAAAAAAAAAAAAAAAAAATTCACTTTGCCCCCTCTTTATGTCCTTTTCATACCGTTGGAATTTAAAAACTTTTCATTTTCGCCCCCTAGATTTTGTTACCCTTAAAATGCAACGGCTCCAACTAAAAAAAATAAAAAAAAAATTTAAAACCATTTTCAATCCCCTATAAATAACCATTTCACACCATATTTTTTTTCACACTTCCACAACTCAATACACTACATATTACACTATCTTCTTCAACCTTCAAAAAAAAAAGAAAAAAAAGAAAGACCCGATTCAACCTAAACGATGACGGGAACGAATCGTTCTTAGATCTCTTAAGCTCCGGGTTTAATAACCCCAATGCCGGCACATCTTCAAACCCAAACGCCGGCTCATCTTCAATCCTGAACCCACATGGCTTGTCGGACCAAGAACTTTACCAACAACATCAACAAATTCTATATTTCGAACAACAATAACAAGCTAACCTAAACACAAATTTCTCCAATCTCCACTTCAGCCAAAATTCACAACAATCTCAAACCGCAACCAATGAAGTTCCCGACACTCCAACGTCTCCTCCAAAGAAAAACAAGTTCGGGCATATCAAACGAAAGTCTAGAAAATCAAGAAACCCCGAACCCGAACCTTTGGAGGATGATGATGAAGAACCCATTGCCAACAAGATCAAACGTTGGAACCCACAAGAGGAAAAAATGCTTGCTCAGTGTTATGTTGCAGCGTCGGAAGACTCACAAGTGGGTCGAGGTCAAAGCAGGGATACGTTTTGGCAACGGGTGCAGAATGAGTTTAATAGAGTCAATTACCAACAAAGAAACAAGGATATGCTCCAAAGTAAGTGGAGAACGTTGAACCGTGATTGCACAAAGTTCAACGCGTACTACAAACGTTCCAAACGCCAAGTAAGAAGTGGCGAAAGTGAAATTGATATCCTGAAACGTGCCCGAGAAATGTACCGGGATGAGCACAAAGCCGCTCCTTTTAGCAACGAGGAGGCTTGGGAGGTGTTACGGGGTCATGTGAAATGGGACGCGCCGAAGGGAATTGATCTAACCGGCGATGAACAACCAAGCCAAACAAATGAGGCGTTGTTTGGTCGTGATGAACAACCAAGGCCAATGGGAAGGCGTGCTGCAAAGAAAGCTCGATCCGAGAGCACGGGAGGAACGAGCACGGGAGCGAGTACGGGAGGAACGAGCTCGTCATTGCAATTCGTGGAGAGTATAACAGCCGAGTATCGTCACAAAAGGAAAATGGCCGAATCCACGTATCGGGCAACCAAAGAAAAAGAGGAGGCGATAACAAGGCTAGAGGAAATAAAATTTTTGATGACGAACACCGACGGGCAGCCTCCGAACGTGGTGTGGTATATCAACCAAGAAAAAGCTCGAATTGTGAAAAAATACAACCTCCCAGATCATCCACAGTAGATTTAGGATTGTCTTTATTTTTATTATGTAATTTTTAATTTCGTTGTTATTTTTATTTATTTTTTTAATTTCGTTGTAAGTTTTTTTTAAGTGTGTTATGTTTGAATGTAATGTTATGTTTGAATAAATGTTATGTTTTTAAAAAATGAAGTAATTTATAAGTTAGGGGTTGAATTTGAAAATTTATGTGTAAAGTTGAGTTAAGGTGTGTTAAAGCTGAGTTATTGTTGTGTGGGTTAAAGCTGAGTTAAGTTAAGGTGTGTAAAAGCTGACGTGGCATGCCTTAAAATTTAAGGCTGAGTTAACTGTTGTGAGTAGCCTTAGTGAAAAGAATTGTGAGCCCAAAACCCTTATTCTCTTTTAATGGAGAGACCCATTAAAACTACACCCTCCACATTAAAATGCTATTAAAAGCTTAATATAAAGTTATTTAATTTAATAAACACCCCTAAGTTTCTAACAAAAACTTGAATTAATGATACCAACTCGTTGTAATCGAGTCATGTAAGTTGACGGGGTCGGGTTCATAGATTTATATATTTGAAGTTTTAAACACTTAACCCGTAATATCCATGCATGTGTCCTTTCTCTACATGGGTAGGCCATGTGAAGTGTATATATTTTACAAAATTTTGTGTTTTGGCTTATATTTGTATGTGTGGTCAGTGCGCAGGAACCGAACCGCAAAACCCGCACCGCAAAAATCGAAACCGCAACAAAAACCGCGGTGCGGTTCCTAAAAATATAAAAAACCGCATTTTGCGGTGCGGTTTTGGTTTCCATCGAAAAACCGCACCGCAATAACCGCACCGAACAATAAAGTCATATTCAAATATACTTTTTATTTTTTCTAAATAAACCAACTAAATTTCATAATTTTTGTACGATAAAATGCTTTTATTTACACTTTCATACTTTCAAAATTAGTTATTTCAAACGTATTTTATAGGTTAATTATTGTCTGGGTTTTTATGGTGCACGTGGCTAAAAGGCAGTTAATTCCATGACTTTAGTTAGTTTTCGTGGGTGGTTTATTTTCAGTTTATTTGTTATGTTTAAAAGTTCCTTTGTTTTCATGGTAAGGACCAGTTAGTTATTGGAGAAATATCAAAGGATAGAGAAACACTTTTCTCATCAAACATTCCATCTTGATTTGCTCTTTAACCCACCTTTAGAAGTTCGTTGTTACATTAGTTATTACATCATTTGGTATTAGAGCTTTTGCCTCGAACCATATCGATGGCTGATGAACAACCACGTGGTCGTGGAGGGCGTCGAGGAGGACGAGTGCGTGGTCAGCCTCATCGAGGTGGCGACGGTGGTGTTGCTGAAGATGAACCACAACTGCACCGTCGGGACCAGCAGGACCTAGAGATTGCAGCAAAAGGAAGAAGAACCAGAGAGTTGGAATGCCTTCTTGCAGCGGTAAGGTTAGACGTTCATCGTGATATTAATCACGAAAATGATCGTTTTTCTAATAGCGATGTCGGAGAAGATGTGGGATCGGATACTGACTTGTCACTGAGCAACGGGGAAGAAGATGTTAACCCATGGGGGGCTAATCTTCACCATCTAGCTCGTGGTTTCAGACCGAGGCAACAAGCACGTTCTCAAGACCTCGGTATAAAAGTCGACATCCCTATTTTTGAAGGTAGACCTCATCCTGATGAATTTATAGATTGGTTACATACTGTGGAGCGTGTATTTGATATTAAAAATTTGAATGATGAACAAAAGGTCAAGTTAGTGGCCATAAAATTAAAAAAAAAAATGCTTCTATTTGGTGGGAACATGTTAAGAAACAACGTGTTAGGGAAGGGAAACCCAAGATAGCGAGTTGCTACAAGATGAAAAAAAATACTGATGTCTAAATTTCTTCCGGTTCACTATAAGCAAGAAGCTTTCATTGAATACCATAATTTTAGACAGGGCACTAGTATGTCAGTTGAAGATTTTACTGGTGAGTTTGATCGATTGAGAATGCGTTGTGATGTGGATGAGGAAGATGAACAGACGTTGGCTCGGTATTTAGCAAGTTTAAGGCCTGAAATTGCTGTTGTTGTCCACCTCCAACAGTTTTGGTCATATAATGATGTGTGTCGATTGGCTTTAAAGGTAGAATCACAATTGAAGAAGAAGACCAGTAACTCACATTTCAATAGACGTTTTATAGGGACTAAAAATGGTAAGCGTGTGGCTGGACCAAACCCAATTCGAAACTCAGGCACGGGTGTAACTTCTAATCCGAATCTGATTCAGAACCAAAATTCCAACCCAAGTTCTAGCAGGGGAGGGACGGCAAACAGTAAACGTTGTTACAAGTGTCAAGGTCTTGGTCACTTTGCCTCCGACTGCCCCAACCGTCAAATTGTTACCTTATTAGAAGAGGATTTGGGACCCGTATTTGATGACAATAGGGAAGTTGTCGAAGAGAACCTTTCTGATCATGAGGAGATCACTTATGCCGATTCAGGGGAGATGCTAGTGGTTAGGCGAGCCTTAAGTACGGTGACAAATGAAAATGAATCATGGTTGAGGCATAACATTTTCTATACAAGGTGCACATGTTAAGGCATGGTATGTACTGTAATCATAGATGGGGGCAGCTGTGAAAATGTAGTTTCTACTACAATGGTTGACAAGTTAAGTTTGAAAACCAAAGAACATCCTCAACCGTACAAGTTATCATGGTTCAAGAAGGGTAATGAAGTGAAGGTCTCTAAAAGGTTTCTAGTGAAATTTTCTATTGGAAAGAAGTATTCTGATGAAGTGTGGTGTGACATGGTTCCCATGGAAGCTTGTCATGTGTTGTTAGGCAGGCCGTGGCAATTTGATCGTAAAACTAAGCATGATGGATTCAAGAACACCTACACTTTCGAAAAAGACGGTGATACTATTATTCTTGGCCCATCTGATCTTACACAGGAGACGAAGAACCATTTCTTATCTCGAGTAGAATTCTTGGCAGAAGTAAGTAAGGCTACTGATGTGTTTGCTTTAGTTGTAATGGAATCAAATGGTGGAAGTGTTGAAGTTCCCCATCAGGTGACGCCTATTCTTGAAGAGTTTGCTGATGTTTTCCCAAATGAGTTGCCACTTGGACTACCGCCTATGCTAAACATCCAACATTGTATCGACTTTGTACCAGGGGTTGTTATACCTCACAAAAGTGCCTACCGGATGAACCCCAAAGAACATGAAGAGTTACTGAGACAAGTGCAAGAGCTGTTAAAAAAAGGGTCCATTAGAGAGAGTATGAGCCCATGTGCGGTACCGGTATTATTAATCCCTAAGAAAGACAGAACATGGAGAATGTGTGTTGATAGTCGAGCAGTGAATAAGATAACAATAAAATACCATTTCCTAATTCCGCGATTTGATGACTTGCTTGATCAATTACACGGAGCAACAATATTTTCAAAGATTGATTTGCGTAGCGGGTACCACCAAATTCGAGTTCGACCAGGAGATGAGTGGAAAATGGCGTTTAAGACTCGTGATGGTTTGTACGAATGAATGGTGATGCCTTTCGGTTTATCAAATGCCCCGAGCACATTCATGCGCCTAATGAATCAAGTTTTTCGCCCGTTTATTGGTAAATTTGTAGTTGTTTACTTTGATGATATTTTGGTATTTAGTGCTACACATGAGCTACATCTTATTCATCTTAATAAGGTTTTTGAAGTTCTAAGAGCCCAAAAGTTATACACCAACACCAAAAAGTGCCACTTTCTTACTGACAAGGTGATGTTTTTGGGTTATATTGTGTCTAAAGAAGGAATTCAAATGGATCCAGCGAAAGTTGAAGCCATTATAAGCTGGCCAACACCAACAAATATTCACGAGACTCGTAGCTTTCATGGTTTAGCATCCTTTTATCGACGGTTCATTCGTAATTTCAGCACCGTTATTGCACCCATCACGGAGTGACTAAAAGGAAGCACATTTTGTTGGACTCAAGAGGCTGATGAGGCGCTCGAGTTGTTAAAAAGAAAGGTAACCGAGGCTCCCGTTTTGATACTACCTAATTTTGAAGAAGTGTTTGAGGTTTATTATGATGCCTCTGGGGTGGGAATTGGAGGTGTGTTAAGTCAAAATGGTCGACCATTAGCTTTTTTTAGTGAAAAATTGAACGAGACGAGAAGAAAATACTCAAAATATGATAAGGAGTTCTATGCTATAATTCGCAGTTTAGAGTATTGGCACCATTATCTTGTTTCAAAAGAGTTTGTTTTATATTCCGACCATGAAGCGCTAAAGTACATCAATGGGCAACATAAGTTAAAACCGAGGCACGCCAAATGGGTCGAATTCATGCAATCTTATAGCTTCTTGATCAAGCATAAGGCTGGAAATTTAAACATGGTGGCTGATGCGTTAAGTCGAAGGCATATACTATTATCGACGATGCAAGTTCAGATTGTTGGGTTTGAAACATTTAAGGAGCTTTATGTTACTGATTCTGATTTTGCGGGCATATGGCAAAAGTGTCAAGTTCAATCTTACCCACCATTTATCATCCAAGATGGCTTTCTTTTCAAAGGTAATCGACTTTGTATACCTAGTTGTTCTCTACGGGAATCAATTATAACAGAGGTTCATGCTGGGGGTTTAGCAGGACACTTTGGGGTATCTAAGACTATTGCTTCGTTAAGTGAGCATTTTTATTGGCCGCGAATTGAACGTGATGTTGCCCGATTTATTGAGAAGTGTCGAGTATGTAAGGTGGCTAAGACTCGAAGTACAAATGCGGGTTTATATCAGCCGCAACCTGTACCAGTAGCTCCATGGGTGGATGTAAGTCTCGATTTTGTTTTGGGGTTGCCTCGTACTCAAAGGAATAAAAATTCAATTATGGTGGTGGTAGACCGATTTTCCAAAATGGCACACTTTATTCCTTGCAATAAGACAATTGATGCATCGAAAGTCGCATGTCTGTTCTTGCAAGAAATTGTTTGATTGCACTGTATACCTAAGACAATTACATCAGACCGCGATGTTAGGTTTGTTGGACATTTTTGGCGTACTTTATGGCGGAAGATGGGGACTCAACTCTAGTTTAGCTCTTCTCACCATCCACAAACTGATGGACAAACTGAAGTCATCATCCGAAGTTTGGGAAACTTGCTGCGAAGTCTAGTTGGTGATAACCCGCGACAATGGGATTTGGTGCTACCACAAGCTGAATTCGCATACAACAGATCACAAAGTCGCACCATAAGCAAGACTCCATTTGAAGTAGTAAACGGTGTCAATCCAATCACTTCACTTGACCTCACACCACTACTGTAACACCCCAACCCGACGAGGGTAAAGATGTCACAATAATGGTTTCATATCAGATCAAACAAAGCATACATTTAAAGTAATACAAAAATTCAAAGGTTACAAATGAAATACTGCAAACTACAAGGTTACAAATGAGAATTCCAATAAACTCTAATTCTAACATAATAACAACTTCTAGTCATTTAAAATCCATAATAGCTATCAAGTCTTCTAAGTTCAAGGTATTCTCCACTCATTCTCAGCTTCCTACTAAAACCTGCCGCAGGAAAAGAAATGCGGCTGAGCTACGAGAGCTCAGTGAACAGATATAACGATAACATAGCAGTAGTAGAGAAAAGTGAAAAATAAAAGATGTAAAAGTCATGCAGATGTAATAAGAGTCAAGGGATGATAAATGGATAAGAATAAAGGAAAAGAAAAAAATTATAAGGTAAGGATAACGGGACAGTAATCCACTATGAGCCCAGAAACAAACCAAATCATATCATCTCAAATGTAACCAAATGGAGTAGCTAGCTCCCAGATTTGTGAAAGACGTGTATTGCACACACCATCAGTCACCAGATATAATAATAAACAAAAACAGAAAGAGATCAAATCTAGAATGCATCCATGCGCCCCAGTAGGCCAGATTCTTCTGCTACATAACAAATAAAATCAGGGACGGGATAGGTCATCACTCTCCGACCCTAGAGTCAAGTCATCGGTGCATCAATGACAAGGACATGAAACCCTCATGCCTAGTGAAACAAGTGGTGGCTCGGGTATCAAACCGTGGGTCATGGTCAAATATCATGTCAAAATCAGAGGGTCATATAAAAAGGTTCATAGCATAAGGTTCATGTCAAGTATTCTAGAAGTAAATATCAAAGGTTCAAAATCAATTAGGTTCATATAAGAGTTTATCAGATTAAGGTTTATATCAACGTGTCAAATCAAGTTTCCATTTTAAGTATATCAAAGGTTCATAATCAAAATTTCATAGCAACAGTTCATTTCAGGAGTTTCTATCAAAAATTCATTTAAAGCAAACCTTTAATAATAGTTTTCATAAAATGATCTTTCAAAACGGTTTTTCATAAAGATAGTCCTTAAAAGTAGTTTCGTAAACTTAATCGAATGATTCTCATAAAAATTATCTTTACTAACGATTTTCATAACAGTAGTCTTTAAAATTAGTTTTTCACAATAGATAGCCAAATTACATTTAAAAGTGGTATCGCATCGTGCTCAACAACATCGTTTTAAATAGCTTTTCTCAAAATATTTTCATATATAATTTAGAAAGGTTTTAGCATCCAGTTAAAAATATCAAATGAACCTTCGAGGTATCCAAGGGTTTGAATATTCATGTCAGAGGGTGATGAACGAATCATATCAAGTATCAAGGGGACATAGCAAGGTTCAATTTATCAGGGAAGCATAGCAAGGTTCACAAATCAAGGGGAACATAGCAAAGTTCAAGGGGAACAAGATATAAAAGAGAAAGAGTTCATGAGAAACCTGTGAGAAGGTCAGAATATCTGTACCTTATACCGCAAGTGAGAAACACAACAGAAATATAAAGGTCGGAAGCAAACTCCATCTTCAGCGAATCTACACGAATTCATGACTGTCTTATTAAAAGCTTATTTAATTCAGATTACTTTATTTTAGTCGGCTTTCCATTTCTAGTAACTTTCCTTTTTAGGTAACTTTCCAAAAATAGCAACTTTCCATATTTAGTAACTTTCTATTTTTAGCAGGTTTCCATAATTAGCAAAATTTAAATATTTCAAAGTAGGTTAAGTTATCAATTAAGCATTATTATGGAAATAGGGTTTATTTTAGCAGGTTATAAAAGTTTATGGTTAAATATAACAAGTTCCTATATTTTAGGGTTTTAAAGGTAAATATTCCAAAGTTAAAGGTTTAAAAGAAAAGTATCACAAATTATCCATTTAAATACATAAGTTTTCCAGAATTACACTTTTACTCCTTTAAGTTTCATAATTTACAGATTATACCCCTTTAGTTACTTAAATTACAAAATAAACCCTATAATTATATAAATCACAATTTAACCCTTACCATATTTATATTTACACATCAAGCACTTTATTTTACCAAATTACACAATTACCCATCAATTTAAGATATGGTTCGAATAACTCTTCACTTATGCATAATTACAAAACAAGTCCCTTAATTTTATAAAACTTACAATTCGAATTACAAATTATTCATAATTACATATTAAGCCCTTAAATATTCAAAATTACACATTACACCCTTTATATCATTATTTACACAGAATAACATTAAGTTTCCAGAATTTACACTTTTAGTCCCTCTATTTAATTAATTTTTCAATTCGACAACATAATTACCAATTAAATCTTCTACTCGCAATATTTACACATAGGACCCTCATTTTATATTTTTTATACATTACCCCAGATCTAAATAACCTTACAAAAATATCCCACAAGTTTCAATAATTACAAAACACACCCTTTGAATTTTATTTCCAATCGGTAAAACATTTTAATTATCAAAACCTAACCCTAATTATTCCAATCATTACCCAATCATTCATACAACCTTAAAAACACATTTAATAACCAGATCTATCCCAAAAACCCTAACCCTAAGTCGTATGATACAAATTCTTATTTTTTTTTCTTATTTTTCTTTAAATCCGACACACAATTAAATTAAACAATCGATATTATAGGCTTCAAAAATTGAAAAAAACATTTTTCCAGACTTGTATGATGATCATAGAACCCAGAAAAATTATATTCGAGACCCTGAAAATTCGTATGAACATATTTGGAAAATTATTGTGTTTTTGATCTCAATAATTCTTACGAGCAAACAAACATGCATGATTTGATTTAGCCAATTTATATGAGTCCTATGTGATGTAAAGATCATAAGAAAAATGCTAAATGAATTTTAGAACATGTGGATTAATCACAAGAAATTTGTACCTCTCGGTTTGAACAATTCGACACAAAGAATTCCCTACGATCGAACCAGCGAATCCACGACCTCAAAAATATTTTTCCTAGCTTCCTTGGATATAGAAGAACACCAAAAAAATAACAAAAGCCTCCAGAAAATTCGTGAGATGAAGAGAGAGTTTTGTGTGTGTTTTAGGCGTTTAAATGTTTTATAAATGGGAAATATATCAAACTGTGTGAAAGGAGGAGGGGGGAGGAAAAATCACGGCCAAATATTGATGGGGAAATCAATTTCCCTGATTTGTAGTTGTTTCCTACATTGGTGTGATGATTATCCCTTAGTTTGTTATTTTTATTTATTTAAAAGAAACTTAAATAATTACATGCATATATAATTCGGCCTATATATTACTTTTATGTGTGACATGTTTTTTTTGTATCTTGTAAAACACTTAAAATGTTGCCACAAAAATTACCTTACTTCATATGTGGTTAATTTCCAAGAGTTTGGGGTTTATTTGATGCTTTATGTACTTATTAATTAAATTTTAAAGTTACAGGGACATTTTGGTCATTTTGCATGTTTTGAAAATTCGGGTATTACAACTTCTTCCCCTCTAAAAGAAAATTTTCGTCCTCGAAATTTGAAGTCGCAAGTTAGACGAAGTCGTAGCAAATCGCAAAAGACCGTCAAAAACATTCTCACACCCGGGGAGGTTCTTCCAAAAAGGATCTTCAAACCAAATAGTTTCTCATGACTCAATCAAAACAAGGTGGGTTCAAATTCCTCAGAAGGAGACAAATTAGGTTGATTTTGATCAAAAGGTCCAAGCAACATAAAATGGATGATAAGCGAATCTTTCAAAAGCTCATATGGAATACGAACAAAATTTCAAATCAAATTAACTGTATCAACAGTAGAGAGTTCTACAAAGAGTTCAAGATTTATAACTGAGGTCCACGAGATGCAAAACGAAAGTCCAATTTCACCCAGATATCTAATGAACGAAAACGGAGTATACGCATAGGTAGAATGAACCTAAAGTCTTACTAATCACGGATAATCCAACGGAGGTCAAATTCTAAACTTCTTAGGAACTCCCCGAAATATCCTATGCCCACAACAAGTGCACGTTATATGATATAAGTATTATCACGTTGGCCAGACGTCATAATACTGGCATCATATAAATATGCCCTCATGATGGTCATACTTTATCTCAAGTCGTAAACAAAACAACTTATCTAAATCCACCTAGTCCTTGTACAGTTTCAGAGGTCATCAAAATCAAACAACATGACCAAGAGGAGAACGAACTACTCGAAAGAGTAACGGAAATCTTAGAACGTCTATCGGAATTAAGGTATGTCGTTAATAGTGTCAATCCTTCATCACTCACCAAAATCAACTCAGACAATATAAGTGGTTGCTTAAAAAAATCCGCCCATTTCTGGACATAAATCTCAAGGTTCCTTCCACAATTCATCAAAATTCGCATAACAAAACCATCAGTCTACATACGCAGAATGAACGCATAACGGAATTACTAATAGAGAACCTAAATCATTCAAGGATCTTGTCATTAGGAAATGGAAATTTAAGTAAGTTAAGAGGAAGTGAATTACGTCATCCATAGCTTCATCCTTCACAAACGTTCGCTTCAGAATTTTCATCCATTCAAATACATGAATCTTAAACCTCTTCCAAGTCCAAGCAGTTTGTCTACGTCTGTTCATATGATCATAGGGTGGAAAGGAATTATAAACTTGAGTCTGGTCCCTCAAGCCTTCGGCACCTCTTTTGGACACTGTGGTGTAGTAACGTGAATCTCTGACATGGTCACTGTGTATCTTCCATTCGCGAGTCTGCTTCTGCTCTCAATTCATCCTAGTACAACTAAAATGAATAGAGAAGCAAGAGTGCGTGTCTTTGACAGGTCTTCTAGCACAGTTCGCAATTTGCCAACTCAACTACTGTCATCACCGGATACGTGGTAGTGTTGTCTGCTACAATCTCTGGACGCCGATCAAATCTTCTCTTCCAGAACAAAGAGTCATTTTACAAGATGATCTAACTGTTCCTCGTTCGTCTATGAGTACAAATACACTGTCATACTATGACAATTGTCCAAATACTCGTGAAAACATGATTCTATAAGCCAATACAATTGGCATTATTTAAAACTCATAATGGTCACAACGAGTACGAAAACAGCTTCATGAATCGCTTTAGGGAAAACTTTATATCTACTTCACATCACCTATCTTCCTCTTTATGAATAAAACTGAAATGCTTCACGGAAGTTACTCTCAGTTAGTCAACTCCTTTCTTAGGAGTTCTCGTGGTTGCTTCTTCAGTCCTTCAAACACTAAATGAGGCCGTCTGATACAGAGTTTCAAGGATAGACCAAATCAATCACTGATACGCGGAAATGAAAAATGATTACGGGTAGTGATACGGTTAGGTTTACGATAGTCGATACGCTGACGCATAATTTTCTCTTTCTTCTTCATAAGCTAATAGGAGTATTCACAGGGAACACTGAGGTGAACAAAATCATATGCCATCAGCTTCTTCAATCTCTCAACTTCTATAGCATCATGGTTCGTCAACTGAGATCAGTTCAATGCCAACTCAATTGCCCGAGCAGGAGGGAATTCCAAAAAGGTTCATCAGAAAAACACCAGAAAATTTTGTACAACAAAACTCCCAATGCCAAAGCTTTCTAAGGGTGGATACTAATAGGTGTCAGGAGAAATTTGAAAATCAAATGAGGTCGAGGCAAATGTTTCCAATATAATGTGAGATAGATAAGCGAACCCTTCAAGGTGTTGGAATCTTGTTTAGCTATTTAGCATAAGTGACAGGTAGGGTGTACATCATTGGTAATACGAACATCGTATAATTGTCAAAAGTGAGGCGGAAGGAATATCAGTTATCAGCATCATCATGCTCAGTTGAAAATTCCGTACTAAGATGGTATTTGCATCAAATCCTTCCGAAGGAAACTGCTTGGCAGGCAAGATTCATTATTCAAAGGGAGGAAATAAACTTCCTATACCCATGGTTAATAATCACCAGAGTTCTCATAGGAGTAGTAATGGATTTTGCAAGACAGAGTAGTATCAGATGATACATTTATATCCAGCACTGGAATTGAATTAATTGGATGTGTCAAACACATTGGGGTTAATTGACCTTTGGGATGGTCGGAGAGGTATCAAACTGTTTGTCAAACAGTTCGGAAGTGAAGATCACAATCAGGTAGTGGAACACTCCCAGAAGATATTCTTAAGCAAACTCACTTCCTGGTCTTCGGTTGCTGCCTTTCCTGGTTGCTCAAATCAACTGGTATGATCCAAAAGACATCTTCGCTTGGTGGCTAGACAATCTCTCGGTATCATGTCAAATCCTACTTCACATTCCGGTGGAAAAACTTGGTGGTTCAACCAGGAATCATATTCGAAAAACTCAGGGTGCCAATTAATTCTCAAGATAAGGTTCATTCATTGGTGTACGAAATGGTTTCTAGGAAAACTTCATAACCGCGAAAGTAACACACGAGTCTCCAGGGTAATAATGATAGCAAGGAGTTTAACAATCGGTAATTATGGTAGGAAGTTCAAAATTGTTTCAAACGCCAAAGGTGAGACATAGGAGGATAGTTGTCAATATTTTGAATGTTCACTCAACCAATCCCTTATTAGAATAAACTCAAGGTTGACTATCCAAAGAAGGACGGGTCAACAAAGCAAATCTTATCGTTCAAAATGAGAGGGAAACATTTTATACTCGTGGTTAACATCACAAGGCTTCTCATAGGGACGGAGATGGTTAAGACGAAATCAAATAGCGTCGGAAGATTCATAGATGCTTATCAAAAACAAAGGACAAATAATAGAATGTATCAAGTATGTCATCGTCATGGAGATTCTCGTAATGCCCGAAGAGGCATCAAAATGATTAACAAAAGGATCATAGGTCGAAGTCGGAATCTGAAGAGAAGGATCAAATAGTGTCAGGCAATTACTATACAATTCTCAAGTGCCTTCAAGATTTATTTAGGTTTCAAATCTTAGGTAGTGCAAGGCATAAGCTTTCAATTTCCAAAAGTGATCTCAACAAACTTTAACCAAAGGCAAGGCATGAATCAGAGTGATGCTGAAGCAATGATACTTAAACAAACGCCTTATAGTCTACCCATTCCTCACTGGTCAAAACTTAAAGTTCCTATAGGGAAATCCTAAAGCAAATTCTTAAAGGTTATCTTATGAGCGCATACAGTGGAAACTTAATGGTCCAAACTTCACAGGTCAAGGGTAAATGTATTACGAGTCGCAGCCTGTCTCTCTGATACCATAAATTGTAACACCCCAACCCGATGAGGGTAAAGATGTCACAATAATGGTTTCATATCAGATCAAACAAAGCATACATTTAAAGTAATACAAAAATTCAAAGGTTACAAATGAAATACTGAAAACTACAAGGTTACAAATGAGAATTCCAATAAACTCTAATTCTAACATAATAACAACTTCTAGTCATTTAAAATCCATAATAGCTATCAAGTCTTCTAAGTCCAAGGTACTCTCCACTCATTCCCAGCTTCCTACTAAAACCTGCCGCAGGAAAAGAAATGCGGCTGAGCTACGAGAGCTCAGTGAACAGATATAACGATAACATAGCAGTAGTAGAGAAAAGTGAAAAATAAAAGATGTAAAAGTCATGCAGATGTAATAAGAGTCAAGGGATGATAAATGGATAAGAATAAAGGAAAAGAAAAAAATTATAAGGTAAGGATAACGGGACAGTAATCCACCAAGAGCCCAGAAACAAACCAAATCATATCATGTCAAATGTAACCAAATGGAGTAGCTAGCTCCCAGATTTGTGAAAGACGTGTATTGCACACACCATCAGTCACCAGATATAATAATAAACAAAAACAGAAAGAGATCAAATCTAGAATGCATCCATGCGCCCCAGTAGGCCAGATTCTTCTGCTACATAACAAATAAAATCAGGGACGGGATAGGTCATCACTCTCCGACCCTAGAGTCAAGTCATCGGTGCATCAATGACAAGGACATGAAACCCTCATGCCTAGTGAAACAAGTGGTGGCTCGGGTATTAAACCGTGGGTCATGGTCAAATATCATGTCAAAATCAGAGGGTCATATAAAAAGGTTCATAGCATAAGGTTCATGTCAAGTATTCTAGAAGTAAATATCAAAGGTTCAAAATCAATTAGGTTCATATAAGAGTTTATCAGATTAAGGTTTATATCAACGTGTCAAATCAAGTTTCCATTTTAAGTATATCAAAGGTTCATAATCAAAATTTCATAGCAACAGTTCATTTCAGGAGTTTCTATCAAAAATTCATTTAAAGCAAACCTTTAATAATAGTTTTCATAAAATGATCTTTCAAAACGGTTTTTCATAAAGATAGTCCTTAAAAGTAGTTTCGTAAACTTAATCGAATGATTCTCATAAAAATTATCTTTACTAACGATTTTCATAACAGTAGTCTTTAAAATTAGTTTTTCACAATAGATAGCCAAATTACATTTAAAAGTGGTATCGCATCGTGCTCAACAACATCGTTTTAAATAGCTTTTCTCAAAATATTTTCATATATAATTTAGAAAGGTTTTAGCATCCAGTTAAAAATATCAAATGAACCTTCGAGGTATCCAAGGGTTTGAATATTCATGTCAGAGGGTGATGAACGAATCATATCAAGTATCAAGGGGACATAGCAAGGTTCAATTTATCAGGGAAGCATAGCAAGGTTCACAAATCAAGGGAAACATAGCAAAGTTCAAGGGGAACAAGATATAAAAGAGAAAGAGTTCATGAGAAACCTGTGAGAAGGTCAGAATATCTGTACCTTATACCGCAAGTGAGAAACACAACAGAAATATAAAGGTCGGAAGCAAACTCCATCTTCAGCGAATCTACACGAATTCATGACTGTCTTATTAAAAGCTTATTTAATTCAGATTACTTTATTTTAGTCGGCTTTCCATTTCTAGTAACTTTCCTTTTTAGGTAACTTTCCAAAAATAGCAACTTTCCATATTTAGTAACTTTCTATTTTTAGCAGGTTTCCATAATTAGCAAAATTTAAATATTTCAAAGTAGGTTAAGTTATCAATTAAGCATTATTATGGAAATAGGGTTTATTTTAGCAGGTTATAAAAGTTTATGGTTAAATATAACAAGTTCCTATATTTTAGGGTTTTAAAGGTAAATATTCCAAAGTTAAAGGTTTAAAAGAAAAGTATCACAAATTATCCATTTAAATACATAAGTTTTCCAGAATTACACTTTTACTCCTTTAAGTTTCATAATTTACAGATTATACCCCTTTAGTTACTTAAATTACAAAATAAACCCTATAATTATATAAATCACAATTTAACCCTTACCATATTTATATTTACACATCAAGCACTTTATTTTACCAAATTACACAAATACCCATCAATTTAAGATATGGTACGAATAACTCTTCACTTATGCATAATTACAAAACAAGTCCCTTAATTTTATAAAACTTACAATTCGAATTACAAATTATTCATAATTACATATTAAGCCCTTAAATATTCAAAATTACACATTACACCCTTTATATCATTATTTACACAGAATAACATTAAGTTTCCAGAATTTACACTTTTAGTCCCTGTATTTAATTAATTTTTCAATTCGATAACATAATTACCAATTAAATCTTCTACTCGCAATATTTACACATAGGACCCTCATTTTATATTTTTTATACATTACCCCAGATCTAAATAACCTTACAAAAATGTCCCACAAGTTTCAATAATTACAAAACACACCCTTTGAATTTTATTTCCAATCGGTAAAACATTTTAATTATCAAAACCTAACCCTAATTATTCCAATCATTACCCAATCATTCATACAAACTTAAAAACACATTTAATAACCAGATCTATCCCAAAAACCCTAACCCTAAGTCGTATGATACAAATTCTTATTTTTTTTTCTTATTTTTCTTTAAATCCGATACACAATTAAATTAAACAATCGATATTCTAGGCTTCAAAAATTGAAACAAACATTTTTCCAGACTTGTATGATGATCATAGAACCCAAAAAAATTATATTCGAGACCCGGAAAATTCGTATGAACATATTTGGAAAATTATTGTGATTTTGATCTCAATAATTCTTACGAGCAAACAAACATGCATGATTTGATTTAGCCAATTTATATGTGTCCTATGTGATGTAAAGATCATAATAAAAATGCTAAATGAATTTTAGAATGTGTGGATTAAGCACAAGAAATTTGTACCTCTCGGTTTGAACAATTCGACACAAAGAATTCCCTACGATCGAACCAACGAATCCACAACCTCAAAACTATTTTTCCTAGCTTCCTTGGATGTAGAAGAACACCAAAAAAATAACAAAAGCCTCCAGAAAATTCGTGAGATGAAGAGAGAGTTTTGTGTGTGTTTTAGGCGTTTAAATGTTTTATAAATGGGAAATATATCAAACCGTGTGAAAGGAGGAGGGGCATTTTGGTCATTTTGCATGTTTTGAAAATTTGGGTATTACAACTACCCACTACAACACATTTCAGTTCCAGTGGTGAAGAGCATGCTCAACAGGTACAACAGTTACATGCACAGGTTCAAGCTCGCATTGAAAAACAGAACCAAAAGTATAAAGAGCAGGCTGATACTCGGCGTAAGAGAGTTGTATTTAAAGAGGGAGACTTGGTGTGGATTCGACTTGGGAAGAATCGTTTTCCAGCTGGCAGATTTGGCAAGTTACAACCACGTGTTGATGGTCCGTTTTGGGTGCTCAAAAGAATCAACGATAATGCCTATAAGATCGACTTACCTGGTACGTATAATGTATCAACAACATTCAATGTAGCATATTTGTCCCCTTACGTCACTGATACAGAAAGCGGTGAGGATGAAGAGATTGAGGATGTCAAGCAAGATTCGAGGGTGAATCTTTTCCTAGCAGGGGAGTATGGTGCACGTGGCTAAAAGGCAGTTAATTCCATGACTTTAGTTAGTTTTCATGGGTGGTTTATTTTCAGTTTATTTGTTATGTTTAAAAGTTCCTTTGTTTTCATGGTAAGGACCAGTTAGCTATTGGAGAAATATCAAAGGATAGAGAAACAAATTTCTCATCAAACATTCCCTCTTGATTTGCTCTTTAACCCACCTTCAGAAGTTCGTTGTTACATTAGTTATTACATCATTTTAGGTCATATAATTTTATTTTTCTATCAATTTATCATCGAATTTTTTAAAATTCTTCACATCATTTGACTTTTACTATTGTATAGATTTATAATTTCATACTAATACAAAACATTTTGTATATATGTTTCAACCCGTCATGTAATCTTATGATATATATATATTCAATAATAAATATATATACGAATAAATGTAATTTGAAAAAAAAAACTTTAAAAACCGTGAAACCAAACCGCAAAACCACAAAAACCGCAAAATCGCGCGGTTGCGAATTCTCACTTTTTAAAAACCGTAATTGCGGATGCGGTTCGGTTTTTACCAAAACCCGCACCAACCCGAACCATGCTCACCCCTAAGTGCTACTACGCTACTATGCATATTCCTCATTTCTCAAAGCCTAATTAGTTATTATTAGTTATAGCCCAAGTAAAGCCCAATTAGTTAGTTATTGTTATAGCTTTTCTTTAGTAAAGATTCAGTCATTTAGGGCCCGTTTGGTATGTGGGGTTTTCTTTAGTTTGGGATTTAATAAATTCAAATAAGATATTTGGTTATGTTTATGAGAATTGGGTTTAGAATTTTATCCAAAATATTTGAGGTTGTAGCAAAGGTGAGTAGTTTGACGGTGTTTATGACAATGTGGGACCAAATATCATTTTATCCGTATATTCATTTGTCATATATACTTTATTTATATTAATTGTATTTTAATATATAATATTTATTTCTAAATATTATCCTTCTCATACATTAAATCCAAATCCAAATTCAAATCCTAAACCAAATTCAAATCCTAATCATAAACCCATCTACAAACCAAACGGACCCTTTAGTTCTTTCACTTTTTGTTATTTGTGGCCATAGAAGAACAAAGCAAAAGCAAAAGATACGAGGATTATTGATGAAGTGACGATTGACGAACCTGACAAAAATTAATGATCTTTGTGTGAACCACTTGTGTTTGTTTGATAAGAATATGATTTTGATCTTTGTGTTTTAAAGATTTTGGATTGAAGATTCTATTAGGGTTTATATAATTATATTAACATAAATCACTAAATTAGTGTATTGTGATTAGTTCACACTTGATACTTATTATTACTTGTAGTTGTTCACTTGTTTACTGATTGTGTTTTAGTGTGTTGTGCAGTTGTTTATTGTTTATTCATGATCTTAATAGGCTTTAATCTTTATGGAAAGATAATATAAAAGAAAGTTTTCGTCAATAAGTAGTGGTGATGGTGAAGAAATTTTACTGAAATGTATTCCAGAAACTATACCCAAACCAATTCCAAAATCTACACCAAAATCAGTGGTTGGGGCTTTGATTTTGTTAGTGCAAATATTACGATATTTAAACTAAACGGTTTCTTCGGTTTTAATAATGACAAACATGTAACTTGTAATACATAACGTAAAATGTGCAAGTTACATGTAAACACAAATCATCAATGCATACTTACATCAACATATCTTGACGTTTCAAGTATGCTTCAACAGAGTCGTAGATTCTCAACCCGACGTAAATCACTCAAGGTATGAACAAACAAATTTAAACTTGACGGATGATCAAAGAAATAAATTTTTTGTTCTAAACTTCACATTTTTAATGTGACAAAACATTTTTTCAAATATACATTTTACAAATTATTTTTGAATTAAAAAGAAATGTTTTATTTTGAAAAATAAGTTTAAAATCACCAACAGCTATTTTCCCCCCAAATCAGCTCCAAACTTCCCCAAATAAACTTTCACCACTAAAACAAAATTTGGAGCGTCCCTGTCTGGGACGGTACCACGGTACCACTAAACTTAGTGGTACCGTCGTGGTACCGTCGGGTATTTAGTGGTACCGTCCGTACGTAACGGCTAGTTTTTCTTTGCCTATAAATGGTAGACCATTTTACACTTCCAACTTGATTTTTCCAGTTAGTTTTCTCTGGTCTAATCCCTTCTTACTTAGATCACTTTCTTTGATCATTTAGAGAGTCTTAGTTTGTTTAAGAGTGATCCTTTCATCCAACCAAGAGATCACCTTCATTCCTCTACTAGTGCAAGAGAAGAACACATAGTATCACAAAGATACAAAGTGTTATAGTGTTAGTCTAGTGCACTCGTAACACTTGTTACGCGCTTGTTGTATCCTAGCATACACCAAGTTGATTTTCTTTTTAGTAGTTTGTGAGATTAGATCATTGTGATATTGTTGAGATCTTGGAGATCTCTTGTAGCTTGTAGGCTTGTGTGTTGATCAAGTGGATCAAGGGTAGATCGGGTAGATCGAGTCAAGTGAGAGTAGATCATTGTGATCTTGGAGATCTCTTGTAGCTTGTGGGCTTGTGTGTTGATCAAGTGGATCAAGGGTAGATCGGATAGATTGAGTCAAGTGTGTTGATTGTGTGAAGTAGTAAGGATCGTGTGGATCGTGGTAGATTGGTACTAGCTAAGATTAGTACTTGACATTTAGCTTAGTGTCGGAAATAAGGATAAGCGATGTTGTATGGTTTTCTCCGCCTGAAGGGAGCTTGTTGATTAGTGAAGTAACTCTCGAGTTGGGTACTCGGGGAGTGGAGTAGGGCGAAGAGGAGCTTCGTGACCGAAGCACTATAAATCATCGTGTTCGGTTTGTGCCTTCTTTACTTTTATTTTAGTCTTTATCGCTTTATATTTATATTTGCATGGCGTTTATGTTTGTGTGGTTTGTTGCTTATATTATGTTGATTATGTTTGTGTCATGATTTGATTGTGTTTGTGTTGTAGTTTACTTTATACCATCTCTAGATGTTGTATGATCATTGTTGACACTTTTCATATTACGTCACACTTGATTGGGTGTTTGATACAAAAAGTTTTTAAGTTTTTAAATGGAAACGTATTCACCCCCCTCTACGGTTAGGATTTCATTTTGAACCTAGATTAGGATCCTCCTTAGCGAACCTAGATTACTTGCATCCCACATATGCGTTTCAAAAATATAACATGTTCTCGTAAGATATGATTGAATGTCTTCATGATCTTAAATGCTAAATGATTATCATGTTTTGCATGATGTTTGCATTTATTCCTTATGTGCATTTTACATGATTTGCTTGTAAATTTTGCACCCACACTATGTACTTTTAACACATATTGAATTGGGTATGCCTATCACTATGAACTCTTAGACGTCATATAGTCATACACTAGTGTCAAAGCCTATAAGTTAAAGTAGTCGCGAAATTGTCCTAATTTAACGGTACCACCAAATTTAATTGTCGAAAATCAAATTCTGGGTCAAACTGACCTCAGCAGGTCACGACACCCTTAAATAAGGGAAGGTACCACCAAATTTAACGGTACCGTCGGACCGTTGTCTGCTGAGACAATTTATTTTGTTTTCAATTCTCACTTTTTCAAAAGCACTATCAAAACCCACTCGTTGTAGTCTTGAACTAGAACCGTCTCCTATCAGAATAGATTCTGCCTATCTTCTAATTCCTTAGCTTTTTCCCCTTTCACTTCCGCATGGTACTAAACACACCATATGTTTGGTTACTTCCGTATACATTATCTTCTCAACTTATCTATACTTTTCAACCTTCGTTCTACACTACCAATGCTTCCGCGTCCCACTCATCTTCCACACACTTCAAGCGAAGAACCGCTAGGATAAGTTGAGATAACCCTTCTTCATCAACATAGATAACCCCACTATAACCTTACCACTAACCCCACAACCTTGAAGATTTTATCTTCTTAACCCTTAGCATATTTCCACGTAATCACATGCCTCATCATATGAATATTCACAATGATTGAGAAGAGCTACGTGACTTCAAAGGTGAAGTTTATTGTATGCTATCCACCACTTGTCATGACGTTACTAAGCTCATCGCTTCCGTCAACGTTTGTTTCCCTCTTTATTTTTTTTACACATCTTGTCCGTATGGTCATCGATTAAGGGGGAGCGAAAACACACTTATATAGTCTTTCAACAAACACTCTCAAGAACACACAAATGTGGTTCTTATTCCCTAGAAAACTTCCCTTTAGCTGCCCAGAACTAGGCTGCACAGGAAAATTCGTGACTTCCAGGTCACGGTACTGTTAAATAGGCCACGGTACCGTTAAATTTAACGGTACCGTACGGTATTTAGTGGTACCGTGCCCTTTTTTGACGAATTTTCACTGTTTCCTCTAGATCCCTGCATCCCTAACCTCAAACCTGCAAAATTTTACAAACTCACATACACCCTAAGATTCCCTCACTACACCATAGGACACTACCACCAACTTTAATTCGAATCCCACAACTCTTGCCTATATAAGGCCTCACCATTGCAAGCTTATATTGGATCTCATCTTCAAACCTCACATTAATATCATTCATCATCACACTCAACCCTTATAACTAAACTTTACTCTTGACAGTGATATTTAGTTTCAAAACCTTCAACCCTTATATCAATCCCACTCAAACCTTTTAGCTACACTTCATTCTTGACAGTGATAGTTAATCTAAGAAGCTTCAACCCATCGATCATTATACTCAAACCTTACAACTATTCCTCACTTTGGATAATGATAGTTAGTTCAATAACCTTCAATCCTCACAATCACACGAAACCCTTCATGCACCAAAATTATCTTTAACACACAACTAGGATCATCCAAACTAGAAATCTAGAAATTCGTTACCTCAACCTCGTTAGAGATATACACCCACAATCCTGTTAGTATCACATGCACATTTTCTTTTTCACTTTTGAAATATATCATGCATCTCATTGTCAGTGCAAACGATATATTAATCTAAACCATCTTTTCCCACCTTTCCTCAAAGGTCAAATCCAACACTTCCCATCTTATGGAATCATTTCCATTCGCAATTAAGTGCTTATCGTTCACATTTTCATTTTTTTTTGTATAACTTCTATCGAGTCTACTTTATCGCATGACTTGTCATAATAGTAATCATTTAGAGTATGTCTTATCAACAAACTATCATTAACACCAATCATCTTAGGTAGATGATTATGTTGTTCAAAAGGTTTGTTAGGATTTGCCTTCCCAATGACAACTTGGAAGAAGTCATTTTATGTGTCAGTCAACGAAAGAATCTCGTTCTTGTTAGTGTGATTGGTTGAACAATTACACCTTAGGTTTTCGGTCAAGTTGTGGCTCTCTAGTATCTTTGAATTGCATTACGCATTCACATTTTGTGTCGCTCAACTGTATTGGGCTTTCTTCTTCGTTTTTATCCCTTTGGCACACTTTCATCACGTGTCTAACCTCTAGCATACTTTGATATGCTCACATACCTCATCAAACTCATCTTTTTTTGGCAGCTACACTTTAACATAGTTTAACCTTTGCATGTCTTGCTATGAGTATTTTATCCCTATAATGTTGCTCCTATTATTTTATATATTATGTTGCACGAAGCTAACCCTTGATGTAGGAAAAGTCTTTGTAAGAATTTGATCCATGGATCCGCTAGATGCTAAGGTAAATAAACAAGGGGATTCAATCACCATAGGGGAGCATTCAGCTAGGGGAAGCTCGGGAGTATTTGAATACATAGCACGGAGTCTTTCTAATAGTGGTGATAGAAGACTTCATTGGGATGATGCAAGCTCACCTTTTTGGGAAGAAAGGATAGTAGTGTAATAAAGGGGAGGAGGGAGTGAATTCAAGGGAGAGCTCGAGGCAACTACCTTTTTGCTTCGACAAAAGGGGGAGAAGGGAGTGTAAACAGGCAACTTTCGCATTTTACTGTGTGTTATGGTTTACATACTTGTCATCATCAAAAAGGGGGAGATTGTTAGTGCAAATATTACGATATTTAAACTAAACGGTTTCTTCGGTTTTAATAACGACAAACATGTAACTTGTAATACATAACGTGAAATGTGCAAGTTACTTGTAAACACAAATCATCAATGCATACTTACATCAACATCTCTCGACGTTTCATGTAAGCTTCAACAGAGTCGTAGATTCTCAACCCGACGTAAATCACTCAAGGTATGAACAAACAAATTTAAACTTGACGGATGATCAAAGAAATAAATTTTTTGTTCTAAACTTCACATTTTTAATGTGACAAAATATTTTTTCAAATATACATTTTACAAATTATTTTTGAATTAAAAAGAAATGTTTTATTTTGAAAAATAAGTTTAAAATCACCAACAGCTATTTTCCCCCCCAAATTAGCTCCAAACTTTCCCAAATAAACTTTCACCACTAAAACAAAATTTGGAGCGTCCCTGTTTGGGACGGTACCACGGTACCACTAAATTTAGTGGTACCATCGGGTATTTAGTGGTACCGTCCGTACGTAACGGCTAGTTTTTCTTTGCCTATAAATAGTGGACCATTTTACACTTCCAACTTGATTTTTCCAGTTAGTTTTCTCTGGTCTAATCCCTTCTTACTTAGATCACTTTCTTTGATCATTTAGAGAGTCTTAGTTTGTTTAAGAGTGATCATTTCATCCAACCAAGAGATCACCTTCATTCCTCTACTAGTGCAAGAGAAGAACACGTAGTATCACAAAGATACAAAGTGTTATAGTGTTAGTCTAGTGCACTCGTAACACTTGTTACGAGCTTGTTGTATCCTAGCATACACCAACTTGATTTTCTTTTGAGTAGTTTGTGAGAGTAGATAATTATGATCTTGTTGAGATCTTGGAGATCTCTTGTAGTGTTAGACCCGTATCCCGGTTACAAATAGGCCCCACCCTAGATGGAATTTGCTAAAGACCTAATGTGATTGGTTGGTCAACAAAGTTACGTGGAAGTCAAACCCGATAGTCAAGTGATAGTCAAAATATGTGTTATAAAGTGATGGAAAGTATTATGTGCCACAAATAGATAGGAAATGGACCTAAGGGGCTAGAGTTGTTATAGATTAAATGTGTTATAAGTTATTTGTGACCAAAATAGAAAGAATGAGACTTGAGGGGCCATTCTTGCCATTAGGCCAAACTTGTACAAGTAAATATCTTGAGTTGGAGGATTCTAGCATTTTCCAGGAGATGTGAGTGAGTGTGTCGGTGTTAGAGAGCAAAAGAGGAGGGAAAACCAAGTCTTGATGATTAAGGAAGAAGATGATGGAGATACAATGCTTATATTCTTCCCTAGCATAATCCACTCCAATTAAGTATTATAATCTAGTAGTTAATGATGATTATTGAGGTGAGGGTTTATGGATTAAGTGGGTTTTGATCACATGATCATGGGATGATCATGTGATGACATAGAAAAGATGATGGGTAAGTTAAATGGGTTTTATAACCCTTGATTATGATATGTTGTGATAATAAGTTTTGATGATGGTTATGGTTAGGAAGTAATGAAGAAGATGATGATGGCTAGTGAGGATGATGATGATGGTGGTGAAATAATGATATGATAGATTAGCTTGGATGTGAGGTAAGTAACTCTCCCTAAAACTTGTATTATATGTGTATTTATCATGTATGTATTGTGGTTGTGTAAGAATATAGGAGTTGGACTTAGAATGGTTATAAGCTAAGTATGGATGGCTAGTGGTTTGTGGCTAAGGGTATGTAGCTTGTTGGATTTGGACTATTTAAGGTATGTGGTTGGTTACGGTTGTTGTGATTGATAACGGTTACGATATGAGAATATGTGGGATATGGTTTGGATGTTGTAGATTAGAAGCCTTTATGATGGTTATGATGCTTATGTGAAAGTATGTGTATGATATATGTTTTATGTTGGGTTACTTACTAAGCGTAAGCTTATTCTTTTAGTTGTCAATGTTTTGTAGGCTTATGCGCGACGGAAGGAAGTTTCATGGATTATAGCATAAGGATTTGGAAGTGAATTCGGAAGATAATAAGTAGTAGGAGCTAGGTAGAATATCGAGCTCGAGACAAGGTTTTACCCCCGAGAGTCTTTCTTTTAGTTTGTATAATGTGTGTTGAGGTCTTCGTAAAGTTTGGGAGTCTAACTATGAGTCAAAGTGTAGTTTATGTGTTTATGTATAAAGTTAAAGGGGCGTTTGGTTTAGTTGTAAATCTACCCATTTTGGGTAGTGAACGGGTCAAGTGTTGTTGGAACGTGTTTGATATGTTAAATAAATGAAGTTAGTCAAGTTTGGTGTAAAATGGAAGTCGTATGGGTTGTTTGTAGTGAAAATGGGTCAAACGGGTTATTTGCATAACCCGTCTATTTTGTAAGTACGATTTCGGGATGTCAAATGGTGGATGTTTTAGTATGAAAATGATTTTACCGATATAAGAAGTAAATCTGGAAAGTTTCGTTAATTGTTGGGTCATAGAAGTCGTTTTCCGGAAAATGGGTCAAAATATGTAAGTGAAGGAAAAATGAGGTATTTTAGATGTAAAAAGGGGTAAATTAGACTAATACCCCAGTTTTTAAAGTGAAGGAAAAATGGGGTATTTTAGATGTAAAAAGGGGTAAATTAGACTAATACCCCAGTTTTTAAAGTGAAGGAAAAATGGGGTATTTTAGATTAAAAAGGGGGTAATTTAGACTAATACCCATCAGTTTTAAAGTGAAGGGAAAAAGTGGGTATTTTAGATGCAAATGGGTGAATTTTAGACTAATACCTATGGTATTAGTGTTTGTTTAAAAATCGAGTAACTTTTAATCCGTAAGCCGTCACGGGTCGTGCCACCCGTCGTTTCAAAGGTAATTGAGTCTAATTTCAGTTAAAAATAGTCTGAAGGTATGAATGTTTATAGATTTTTGTCAATGGTCAAAAGAGTAACAGAAGGTCCGTTATAGTCAAAGCGTTTCCGCGTGTAAAGTTTTAAATTTTTTTGTCTAAACGGGCACGGGGTGTAACAACTTGGTATCAGAGCTTTGGTTTAAGTGAATTACGTTTTCTTTAGGATTTCCTAGACTTAAACTACTCGTAGACGCATTAAGTTTAAGTTTAAGAAATGCGGGCAAATATTATGTAAGTTATAGGATGTGAATGTTGAGTTTTGAAATGAATTATGTGATTGCTATATGAGTAGAATGATGAGGACTTATGGATGTGTTTTATGTGATATATGACTTGATGTGTGAGTGATAGGATTACCGTGCACCTCGGGTTTTGTCGGTAATTATTACGTGGTGTGGATGTAGTTGAATATAGAAGTAATGAGTTAGAAATGGGTTATGGATTGTTTAGATTATGAGACGAAATAGATGTTATGTATATGTATGCTACGTAAGTGAATGATAGTTTTGCATAATATAGACTCAAGATTTAGTTATGTGCTTGCGTACTATAGGAAGATAATAATGGTAAGGTGTGAAAGGGACTAATGAGGTTGATGAACTCAAATAAGTACATTTTATTACCATCATTTATCCTATTTATTTGACTTGTTTTATTATATTATCTGTGAGAATTGATACGTTAATGTTTACTTTTATAATTCTCAGGTAAAAACAAGTATTATGTGAAACTTGGCGATTTTGGACTAATTATGGAGCAAAACAAGCAAGAAGTTAAGAGTCTACTGAAATGTACAAGATCAAGACCATTCTGCTCCAGATACGCCGCATTCTACTTATTATATACGGTGCATCACTATCAAGATTTCACAAGTTATAATCCAAGACGGCAAAGGACATGCGCCGCATCTAGAAATGGAGTTACGCCGCATCTTCTGGCGGTGTACGAATATTCCTGAATATATTAATCTTGGACCCCACGCGAAGTTAAGTCAATGCGCCGCATCTACTTATTTTATGCGCCGCATCTAGCCCTCAGACAGAAACTATAAATACCCCAAAGTCAGACGAATTTCGGGGTTCGACATTTAGCTAAACAAGAAGACCGAAGACCACAAAACCCTAGGACGAATTCAGACGAAGTAGCAGCACAAGATACACCTTGAACGAAGATACAAGAGGTGTAAGAAGGTCCTGCATGTATTCAATTCATTAAGTAGTTTTGTTTTATTGTATTAGTACACTTTAATTAATCAGGATTGATGGGCTTGTGTCATTGATTTAATCATGCACTTCAACTCCCCTTAAAATTGCTTTCCCATTAATTAAAGTTTATATGTTGATGTCTTTGGTGACTTTTATTAGTGCATTGATAACTTCTGTGTCTAGCTGAGCATTGATCGGGTCGCCATGCCTCTGTCCTCGCCTATTTATTTTATCGCCTATGCATTCTATCGTCTGTAGAAAAGTAGGAAGAAAGATAAGTAGGATAGACATAAGTAATCATTAAGGGTTTACTCGCCGATAAGATTAGAGCCAACGAGAAAGGGATTAATCTCGGTGCGTTGCATCGAACTATACACTTCATATAAAACTAGTAATAAAACAAGTGACAAGCTACTTAACTATCAGGACAGGTCTTCTTATTGTCTCAAGTATTTATTTGTGTATGTGTGTGCTAATCGCTGATTCGTGCCTATTAGTTTAGTTTATATTTAATCATAACCAAACCGTGCTAGTCTCTCAGGCTGAAACCTCCCTTGCGTTAGATTAGGTTGTATAGCTAACTTAAGATATTTTAATACTGATTAGAATGACTAGATAATACGTTCCACTCTTAGTGATCGACACTCTACTTACCATTATATTCATACTGACCGGGTACACTGCTCGTTAAAGTGTGTGTGTTATTGATAAGTCGGCTAAATATAAATTTAAAACTTGAATACTGCTAAAACCACAACGACATACCGTGGGTATAAATTAGAGCAATACGCACACGCGCATCAAGTTTTTGGCACCGTTGTCGGGGAGTGAATTGTTATTATCTGTTAATTTGATTAGTATTTTAATTAGGTTTTTCTTTTTAATTTTTATTCTAACCACTAACTCTGTTGTATATTAGTTAAATTGCATTCATTGTATTATTTGCATATTTTCTGTTTTGTGTGTTTTTATTTTCTTTAATTTTTGTTTCTTTTTGCTTGTTTTTATTTTTGTTTTTATTTTTTTCTGTTTTTCTGCATACTGCTATCGTTGTACTGAGCTGATACAAACGATACGGCGCATCTATTTTCATAGATACGGCGTATTGCGTTGAATTTTTATAAAATACAACGCGTTTAATTAATTCGATACGACGCATCTTTCCCCAAGATACGGCGTATTCTGTTTTTAATAAGAAATTTTTCTAAACGATAACGCCATACGACGCATCTGCTTTAGCAGATACGGCGTATCAATTATTTTAATTAAAATCAGTTTTCGAATTATTAAACAGATATGACGCATCGATCTCTGTCGATACGGCGCATCTACCGAATCAAAAATCTTGTATTTTGAAACGTAACGAAAATACGGCGCATTAACTTTTGTTAATACGACGCATTCAATTTTGATAAATATAATTGATTTTTGATAATTTAACCGATACGGCGCATTCTAAAATTATAAGCGGCGTATCTGCTTTCTGAATAAAGTCTGATTAAATTTTAACGATTATAAGATACGGCGTATCCAACTTTTTGGATACGGCGCATCGTCTGCAGATATCAGCAACTTTTATTTTTCTTATTTCCGAACGGAAAATACTCTAACCTTTATACTAGGAAATTTTTACTTTGAAATCTACTTGTCTTTAATTTTCAGGAACAATGTTCGATATTTTCCCCAACTGGTTCGGAAGACCCCATAGAAACCTTACCATGGAAGAGTTTGCACTACAAATCGCTCAAGCGAATGAAGAAGAACATCATGAAGCAAGAAACTTTATTAATGAATTCAAAGGCAGTCATGAGCTGTTACTAAAGGAACAAAACAACATGATTAATGGATTGGCAATTGAAGTGCACCAATTGTCAACGGTGCTTAACAAGATTCTTTTGGTAAAGCAAGATTTGAAAGGGATTACAACTAGAGGCGGAAAGTCAACCTTTCAAATCGGAGGGAAACCCGAGGATGACAGTACAAACAAGATTTCCCCTGAATCTATATCATCTGAGCAAGGGAAACCAAAAAAGACTAATCCAGAACCTGTAATTAGAGAAGAACCTTCTGTTGAACCTAAACGATCAACACTACCTTTCCCACATAGGGTAAGGAAGGAGAAAGAAGATGCCTATCAAAAGAAGTTCTTGGAAAATCTCAAGCAGCTGCAGCTAAGCATACCATTTATGGAAGCCCTAGTGCAAATGCCAAAATACGCTAAATATCTGAAGAGCTTACTTACAAATAAGTCCAAACTTGAAGAGGCTTGCACTGTAACAATGGGGGAAAGAAGCTCAGCAGCATTGCTCAACAAACTTCCATCTAAGGAAAAAGATCCAGGGAGTTTCACTATTCCTTGTCAAATTAAAAATTTACATATTGGAAATGCTTTAGTCGACCTAGGAGCTAGTAGAAGTCTTATGCCCTCTTCTATGTATGAAAAATTAGGCCTTGGTGAGCCAAAACCTACTAGGATGTGCTTAGAGCTAGCTGATAGGTCCATACAATACCCATTAGGAATAGCTGAAAATATATTAATAAAAGTTGATAAATTTGAATTACCTATTGACTTTGTTATCCCCGATATGCCCGAAAATTCTAGAACTCCTATAATATTAGGACGACCATTTTTAGCCACTGCTAGGGCCATGATTGATGTTTTTAATAAAAAGATAACTCTTACCATAGGAAAAGATGAGGTTGAATTTAATATGGAACAATCTATGAGTAAAAATAATTCTGAAGACGATGAATGCTATAATATCGATGTTTCTGATGACACGATTAATCAATTTACTCAGAAATTGTTAAAAAGTAATTTGCTTGATTCTTTTCTGCTTAAAAATTTAGAAAACACAATTGCTATAGAAGATCAAGTTGATGAAAATACTATTGATAATTATTTCGATGTTGATTCCGCTGTTTGTAACGCCATACGGCGCATCGGAAATTTCGATGCGGCGCATTTATCTGATGACAGCAACAAAATAATAAAAGAACAAGTTTATTCCGCTAGTGCTAATGAAATTGATAATGTTAAACCTGTGCTTAAGGATCTCCCTTTTACTTTGGAATATGCCTATTTGAATGGGAACACTAATTCGCCCGTTATTATTGCATCTGACTTAACGCCAAAAGAAAAAGAATCTTTTTTGCAGGTACTATATAAACGAAGAGGAGCATTAGCGTGGAGTATGTCTGATATTAAGGGAATTAGCCCGTCATTCTGTACACATAAAATCCTCATGGAAGATGAATTCAAACCAACCATCCAACCCCAAAGGCGTTTGAATCCAAAAGTCCAGGACGTGGTGAAAAATGAAATTGTGAAATTACTTGACTCCGGACTTATCTACCTATTTCCGACAGCTCGTGGGTCAGTCCTATCCACGTTGTACCAAAAAAGGAGGAATGACGGTAGTACTCAATGACGACAATGAGCTAATCCCTTCAAGAACTGTTACCGGATGGAGAGTTTGCATCGACTACCGCAAACTCAATGATGCTACGCAAAAAGATCACTTCCCACTTCCATTTATTGATCAAATGTTAGAAAGACTGTCAGGACATGATTATTATTGTTTTTTAGATGGTTTTTCAGGTTTCTTCCAAATACCCATTGCCCTCGAGGATCAAGAGAAGACAACTTTCACCTGCCCTTATGGAACCTTCGCCTATAAGAGAATGCCGTTCGGATTATGCAACGCCCCTGCTACTTTCCAACGTTGTATGATGGCTATCTTCCATGATATGGTAGAAGACTTTATGGAAGTCTTCATGGACGACTTCTCGGTGTTTGGTAACTCATTCAGTGATTGTCTCTTTAAACTTGATAAAATGCTTGCTAGGTGTGAAGAAACTAACCTTGTTCTTAACTGGGAAAAGTGTCATTTTATGGTTAGAGAGGGAATTGTGTTAGGACATAAGATTTCTGGGAAAGGTATAGAAGTCGACAAAGCTAAAATTGATGTAATTGCCAAACTACCTTACCCCACTAATGTAAAAGGAGTTAGAAGTTTTTTAGGGCATGCTGGCTTTTATCGTAGGTTCATAAAGGATTTTTCAATGATATCTAGGCCTATGACCCAATTATTACTAAAAGATGCGAAGTTTGATTTTTTTGAAGATTGCAAAAAGGCATTTAATATACTTAAAGAAAAACTAACTACTGCACCTATTATAATTTCACCGGATTGGAATCTGCCTTTTGAACTAATGTGTGATGCTAGTGATTATGCTGTTGGAGCTGTACTTGGCCAAAAGATAGATAAGAAATTTAAGCCAATTTATTATGCTAGCAAAACATTAAATAATGCCCAAGAACATTACACCACCACGGAAAAAGAACTTTTAGCAGTAGTTTTTGCATTCGATAAATTTAGGTCATATCTTATATTGTCAAAAACTATGGTTTACACTGACCATTCTGCTTTGAAGTATTTGTTCAATAAACAGGATGCCAAGCCAAGGCTTATTAGGTGGGTTTTATTGCTCCAAGGATTCGATATTGAAATTAAAGATAAAAAGGGTGCCGAGAATCTAGCTGCTGACCACTTATCTAGACTTGAAAACCCTGATATGGAGGTGCTTGATGAAAGGGAAATCGCTGATGACTTTCCTGATGAACACCTTATGATGGTAAGAATTAAGAGCAATAATAATGGACCATGGTATGCCGACTATATAAACTTAATTGTTGCAAATGAAATTCCAAAAGGGCTAACATCCGACGAGAAAAGAAGATTTCTAAATCGCGCTAGTGAGTATATTTGGGATGAACCTTATGCCTTTAAATTATGTCCTGACAATATTATACGAATATGCGTAGATGGTGATGACATCCCAGAAATATTGGCACATTGCCATTCAGGACCGACGGGGGGACATCACGGTGCAGTTATTACAAGAAGAAAAATCCTTGATGCAGGATTTTATTGGCCCACTATGTTGGATGATGCAAAAGATTATATAAAAGGATGTGATGCATGTCAACGATCCGGGAATATAACATCAAGAAACGAAATGCCGCAAAACTATATCCATGTATGTGAAGTTTTCGACATATGGGGATTGGACTTCATGGGACCGTTTCCTGTATCTAAAGGTAATAAGTATATTTTGGTTGCTATTGATTACGTATCAAAATGGGTCGAAGCACAAGCATTACCAACAAACGACAGCAAGGTAGTACTTAAATTTTTGCAAAGTTTGTTCGCTAGGTTTGGAGTTCCTAAAGCATTGATTAGTGATAGGGGAACACACTTTTGTAATCACCATCTGGGAAGAGCCTTGCAAAAATATGGAGTGTATCATAGGGTTTACACTGCATACCATCCTCAATCCAATGGGCAAACTGAAGTAACCAATAGGGCTATAAAGCGAATTCTTGAAAAAACGACTGGATATAATCCGAAAGGGTGGTCTGACAAATTAAATGATGCTTTATGGGCATTTCGTACAGCCTATAAGACACCAACGGGATGCACTCCATTTTGTCTTGTATATGGAAAAGCATGCCACCTACCGGTCGAAATAGAACAAAGTGCATATTGGGCTTTGACGAAATGTAACATGGATAAGGAAGCTGCAACGAAGAACCGTTTCATGAAACTTAATGAACTCTACGAACTAAGAGATGAGGCCTACAAAAATACTAAGATCTACAAAGAAAGAACTAAAAGATGGCATGACTCGAGGTTACATGGGGATAAAACGTTTACTATTGGAGAGAAAGTGCTGCTATTTAATTCCCGATTAAAGATGTATCCTGGTAAACTTAAATCAAGATGGACGGGTCCGTTCGTTGTCATGAAAGTGTATCCATATGGAACTATTGAAATATGCGATAAAAATGGTTATATATTCAAGGTAAACGGGCAACGAGTGGAGAAATACTTTGATAATAAAATTGAGGATACTGAGAACGAGGTGGTGGAGTTTGAACCCGAAATATTGGAATAAAGAGCTGAACGTGAGTCTAACTTGAAGACTCTGGAATAAAGACAAGTGCTGACCGGGAGACAACCCGGAAATTTTTTACTATTCTGTTCTGTGTCGAGTCAGTCAGGCCCGCAGAAGATATGGCGCATCTCAATCCTGAGATGCGACGCATCTCCTGCACTGGTCATATCTTATTTAATTTTCTGCATTTTTATTTTTGACTTTAAAAACTTTCTGTCAGTATTTTAATGCGGCGCATCCATTGTTAAGGATGCGACGCATCTTCTATTCTGATTCGTACTTATTCCAGGCTCGATACGGCGTATCTTCTTCCATAAGATACGGCGTATCGACTGACCTGATGATTTTCATTTTAATTTTTCAGTTTTATTTTCACTAACTACTAATGTATTATGCAAGTTTGAACTTTCTTAACTTAGGTGTGTTAAACTCTTGATGGTATTATAGATTTCTGCATTTCCTGTGGATACATCAAATATGAAGCTTAAACGTTCTCATCCACAAGAAAGATGATTTTTGCTCTTATACGAATAATGGAGGATCATACTGAGCAAATTTCAGGGGAGTTTTTCTGTTCTAATTCTTTTATTTTCTAGTTTTTAATCTTTAATACAAACAACGAGGACGTTGTTTAACTTAAGTGGGGGGATTGGAGAATTAGAACACTTACTTGTCCTAAACTTTTTCAAAATATGCTTAAAATGCGCTTAATATATCAAAATTAAAAATTTTTAGCATGATTTTGTTTTAAGTCTAAATCACATAGCTGCACACATGACGTTATTTTCAAAAATTGTGAACTTTTCAAAATTCACAAATCTATGAGTGTGCCGGTGATTTGTAAACTTTAGAACTTGGCTTGTATACTAATCGAGACCACCATAATAAGTATTATTTATAATTGGAATGACTTGTCTAAATTGGTAAATTTCTAGGATTACACCCAAATAGCCTTTATATGTTATGTGATATTAACTAACTACACTGGTTAGTTAACCCCCGTATAAACCTTTTGTTACTCTCACTTTTAGAGTAAGATACCCCTAGAAAAACACTCAGAGCCATTCCTTTCGTTTCTTACACCTTTGTTATAATGTTTCGTTACACCTTTACACCTTAGCCTACCCTGTAGATTAAAATCCGTGGTTGGTTAATTGCTTTAGGCAAAGTGTGTTTCCTTACATTACCTGTGTTCGCGTGCGTAATTCATTATCTATGGTTAGGTCGGGAAATTGCACAATGCAATTGGAGTGAAAGTAAATATTGTAAATCTTAGAGTTTATTTTTCGTGTGTTTACTACTTTCACTATTACCGTTATTTCTGAAGGTATGAAAAGTATCAAAAAAAAATTATCCAGAGTTATCGTTATAGTGATGTGGTGAAATTTTACACATCTATGTTTATGTTTCAAAAAAAAAAAAAAAAAAAAAAAAAAAAAAAAATCGAAAAAAAATAGAAAAGAAAAAGAAAAAGAAGAGTTGGAAGTTTGTTTTAAACAACTTATGTAAAGTTTTGTATTAAGTGGTCGATATCAGCACTAGTTGTTATATATTATATTTATGGATTGAATGGGAGTTGGACGTTATGGGAACGCCAACTAAAGGTTATTCTTTTGATTGAGATCTTGTTGAGTATAATTCGTGTCTACCTAAAGCGTGTGTTTCAAGTGTTAAAGCGTGAGTTATTCAGTGATATGCGTCTTATTCATGGGATGGTTGGGAAAGCAATTTACCACACTTAGGATTTTAATTTATCTGTTTTGTTTATTTTTCATTTTACACCAATTTGTATCCTAAATATTATCCATACCCTATATTATTCTTTATCCAAACCTTTGATTTATTGAGATTAGGGATTTGAGCAATCTTAAGTATCGTAGTCGTGGATTCGGCTATGTATTTATGATTTTGTCGCCCTTTTTGATATAATATTATTGGTAAAGATTACTTGGTCCTATCTTTAGCCTATTCGAGTTAAGGATTTGAGCAATTGCAAGTATCGTGTTCGTGGATTCGATCATGTATTTGTGATTTTGTCGCCTTTTCTGGAATTTGAGATCGGTAGAGATTAAGAAGAATGATTAACCCTTAACCAACAAACCCTTTTTACCGCTTTAGACTTGTTATTCCTTGGCTTTAGTGGGGGAGATGCGTATACTTGCCAAACTTATGATAGAATATTCGTCACGACTGGACAGTTAAACGATTAGATTTGCTTTTATCAAAATATTTTATTTTATTTCTAATTCGTTAAGTGTTTGGTTGTGTGATTATGACAAAATGAATACATGCTTAAATATAAAAATAAATCCTAACATCTTTTAGGATACATTTTCATAAGATTTATTCTAAGGTTTACTTGGGGACAAGTAAAGTTCAAGTGGGGGGATATTTGATGAACTCAAATAAGTACATTTTATTACCATCATTTATCCTATTTATTTGACTTGTTTTATTATATTATCTGTGAGAATTGATACGTTAATGTTTACTTTTGTAATTCTCAGGTAAAAACAAGTATTATGTGAAACTTGGCGATTTTGGACTAATTATGGAGCAAAACAAGCAAGAAGTTAAGAGTCTACTGAAATGTACAAGATCAAGACCATTCTGCTCTAGATACGCCGCATCCTACTTATTATATACGGCGCATCACTATCAAGATTTCACAAGTTATAATCCTAGACGGCAAAGGACATGCGCCGCATCTAGAAATGGAGTTACGCCGCATCTTCTGGCGGTGTACGAATATTCCTGAATATATTAATCTTGGACCCCACGCGAAGTTAAGTCAATGCGCCGCATCTACTTATTTTATGCGCCGCATCTAGCCCTCAGACAGAAACTATAAATACCCCAAAGTCAGACGAATTTCGAGGTTCGACATTTAGCTAAACAAGAAGACCGAAGACCACAAAACCCTAGGACGAATTCAGACGAAATAGCAGCACAAGACACACCTTGAACGAAGATACAAGAGGTGTAAGAAGGTCCTGCATGTATTCAATTCATTAAGTAGTTTTGTTTTATTGTATTAGTACACTTTAATTAATCAGGATTGATGGGCTTGTGTCATTGATTTAATCATGCACTTCAACTCCCCTTAAAATTGCTTTCCCATTAATTAAAGTTTATATGTTGATGTCTTTGGTGACTTTTATTAGTGCATTGATAACCTCTGTGTCTAGCTGAGCATTGATCGGGTCGCCATTCCTCTGTCCTCGCCTATTTATTTTATCGCCTATGCATTCTATCGTCTGTAGAAAAGTAGGAAGAAAGATAAGTAGGATAGACATAGGTAATCATTAAGGGTTTACTCGCCGATAAGATTAGAGCCAACGAGAAAGGGATTAATCTCGGTGCGTTGCATCGAACTATACACTTCATATAAAACTAGCAATAAAACAAGTGACAAGCTACTTAACTATCAGGACAGGTCTTCTTATTGTCTCAAGTATTTATCTGTGTACGTGCGTGCTAATCGCTGATTCGTGCCTATTAGTTTAGTTTATATTTAATCATAACCAAACCGTGCCAGTCTCTCAGGCTGAAACCCCCCTTGCGTTAGATTAGGTTGTATAGCTAACTTAAGATATTAAAATACTGATTAGAATAACTAGATAATACGTTCCACTCTTAGTGATCGACACTCTACTTACCATTATATTCATACTGACCGGGTACACTGCTCGTTAAAGTGTGTGTGTTATTGATAAGTCGGCTAAATATAAATTTAAAACTTGAATATTGCTAAAACCACAACGACATACCGTGGGTATAAATTAGAGCAATACGCACACGCGCATCAGAGGTATTAGAGATGGGTTAGTGGAAAGTCAAAGTATTAGGAGCATAATTATGAACGTGTGATAATGTTGAATGAGTGTTATAACATAGTGTGGTGAAGAAATGATATAAATATATACATAATGAGTCCGTGATGAACTTAGTAAAGTTACAAAATGAGAAAAGGGCATAGGGATTGAATAAATAAAGAAATAGAGCGAATTTCTTAAGTACTAATAGCTATAATGAGATGGGCATGTATGAGGTTATGGTATTGCCACGAAATAATTATATTATGGCTAAGGCGATTAGCTGTAATTATTAATAATGAATGAATGTGATATAGTTGACGACCTATGTAAGGTCTACATGTAAAGGAAACGAGTGAGACTAATAGAAGAGAGATAAGATACGAGAATAAAAATGTGGTGGATTAAAGACGCAAGAAAGAATGATAGGAGTGTGTATGAGATAAAGGCGTTGTCCTGAAATTATCATATTACGGCTAAGGCGATTAGCGGTAATTACTATAATAAATGCATGAGTTACGGTTGGCAAGATGTGCAAAGTCTAGATGTAAATGAGTTGAGTAGACTAAAATGAAATGTAAGAATGTGAAGATGATTAATGAAGGCTAAGAATGCAAGAGGTAAAGTCAAAATGTGAAAATAACTAACGCGGAGTAAGAATAACTAACGCGGATTAAGAATGTAGGATGGTAAAACACATAGAAGTGTGTATTTATAATGAGCAAGTTCATATGCACTATGAGCTTGCGCTCACTAAATAAAATGGATAGGATAAGGGGTGTGTGTGTTAAAATGTTAATAGCTTGGATCTAATGCTATAATGTGAAAGTGATGAAGTGTGAATGTTAATTATCCTTCGAGATGAATGTTAAAGGTGGTATCCTTCGGGATGACCAAGTCAATGAATGATAAAGAATCCTTCGGGATGTGTTAAAGATCCTTCGGGATAAAACGTATTGCCTTCACCGGCAAAGATTGCCTACATCTTTGGCATGTGTGAAAGTCCTTTCGGGTAAAATGTTAAAGTAAAGTGGATCCAAGCTAGAAAATGGAAGAGTTTAAATAACGAGTGAAATGTAAAATGAAAATAAAATAATAAAAGTTAGATTGGGAAATAGGAGTAGTAGTGTTATGTCGGGAGTACATAACCATGAGTTTATATTTCTTGATTTTCATCGATTGGGACGCCTCTCCATGTAAATGAGGAATTATAAATGAGTGGGATTATGTGTTGCCGACGTGGCACGAGTAAGGTTAGAGAAGTAGGAAGTGGAAGTTTAGAATTGGTTAGAAATTATAAAGACTAAGATAGGAGGGTTAGAATTTGACCATGACTTTTAGTTGAGACTTAGGAGAAATTTTGATGGGATGGAAGAATTGTAATGATGATATAATGTGCTTTGCGGCGTGGCGCAAAATATGATGAATGAAAATAATAGAATGTGAACGTATTAGTCGAGTGTAATTATGTAAAGTCAAATAGTATGAGTTTCTTAAGTATCAAATAGTCAAGAATGAGAGTGAAGGATAAAGCAAGTGAGACGGTGATGTAACGGTAATGGAACATATTAGAATGGTAAATAATTGTAGTAAGAATGTCCCGTGTTGTGTAATAAGCTAAGTGAGAGTTGTATGGTTATAGAAGTAAGCGGGAAGTAATGTGGATTAAGGTCATGTGATGTGTTATAGTATGCATAGAGTTGCAAGATCATTTAGATCGTTGCAACTAAATAACTAAGAATTGAGGTGCTTGGAATGAGAATTATAATGTGACGAGGTTATGGTTAGCAAGGAACGATAGATTTCGGGGGAAAAATCTAAATAAGGGGGGTAGATTTGTTAGACCCGTATCCCGGTTACAAATAGGCCCCACCCTAGATGGAATTTGCTAAAGACCTAATGTGATTGGTTGGTCAACAAAGTTACGTGGAAGTCAAACCCGATAGTCAAGTGATAGTCAAAATATGTGTTATAAAGTGATGAAAAGTATTATGTGCCACAAATAGATAGGAAATGGACCTAAGGGGCTAGAGTTGTAATAGATTAAATGTGTTATAAGTTAGTTGTGACCAAAATAGAAGGAATGAGACTTGAGGGGCCATTCTTGCCATTAGGCCAAACTTGTACAAGTAAATATCTTGAGTTGGAGGATTCTAGCATTTTCCAGGAGATGTGAGTGAGTGTGTCGGTGTTGGAGAGCAAAAGAGGAGGGAAAACCAAGTCTTGATGATTAAGGAAGAAGATGATGGAGATACAATGCTTATAGTCTTCCCTAGCATAATCCACTCCAAGTAAGTATTATAATCTAGTAGTTAATGATGATTATTGAGGTGAGGGTTTATGGATTAAGTGGGTTTTGATCACATGATCATGGGATGATCATGTGATGACATAGAAAAGATGATGGGTAAGTTAAATGGGTTTTATAACCCTTGATTATGATATGTTGTGATAATAAGTTTTGATGATGGTTATGGTTAGGAAGTAATGAAGAAGATGATGATGGCTAGTGAGGATGATGATGATGGTGGTGAAATAATGATATGACAGATTAGCTTGGATATGAGGTAAGTAACTCTCCCTAAAACTTTTATTATATGTGTATTTATCATGTATGTATTGTGGTTGTGTAAGAATATAGGAGTTGGACTTAGAATGGTTATAAGCTAAGTATGGATGGCTAGTGGTTTATGGCTAAGGGTATGTAGCTTGTTGGATTTGGACTATTTAAGGTATGTGGTTGGTTACGGTTGTTGTGATTGATAATGGTTATGATATGAGAATATGTGGGATATGGTTTGGATGTTGTAGATTAGAAGCCTTTATGATGGTTATGATGCTTATGTGAAAGTATGTGTATGATATATGTTTTATGTTGGGTTACTTACTAAGCGTAAGCTTATTCTTTTAGTTGTCAATGTTTTGTAGGCTTATGCGCGACGGAAGGAAGTTTCATGGATTATAGCATAAGGATTTGGAAGTGAATTCGGAAGATAATAAGTAGTAGGAGCTAGGTAGAATACCGAGCTCGAGACAAGGTTTTACCCCCGAGGGTCTTTCTTTTAGTTTGTATAATGTGTGTTGAGGTCGTCGTAAAGTTTGGGAGTCTAACTATGAGTCAAAGTGTAGTTTATGTGTTTATGTATAAAGTTAAAGGGGCGTTTGGTTTAGTTGTAAATCTACCCATTTTGGGTAGTGAACGGGTCAAGTGTTGTTGGAACGTGTTTGATATGTTAAATAAATGAAGTTAGTCAAGTTTGGTGTAAAATGGAAGTCGTATGGGTTGTTTGTAGTGAAAATGGGTCAAACGGGTTATTTGCATAACCCGTCTATTTTGTAAGTACCATTTCGGGATGTCAAATGGTGGATGTTTTTGTATGAAAATGATTTTAACGATATAAGAAGTAAATCTGGAAAGTTTCGTTAATTGTCGGGTCATAGAAGTCGTTTTTCGGAAAATGGGTCAAAATATGTAAGTGAAGGAAAAATGGGGTATTTTAGATGTAAAAAGGGGTAAATTAGACTAATACCCCAGTTTTTAAAGTGAAGGAAAAATGGGGTATTTTAGATTAAAAAGGGGGTAATTTAGACTAATACCCCTCAGTTTTAAAGTGAAGGGAAAAAGTGGGTATTTTAGATGCAAATGGGTGCATTTTAGACTAATACCTATGGTATTAGTGTTTGTTTAAAAATCGAGTAACTTTTAATCCGTAAGCCGTCACGGGTCGTGCCACCCGTCGTTTCAAAGGTAATTGAGTCTAGTTTCAGTTAAAAATAGTCTAAAGGTATGAATGTTTATAGATTTTTGTCAATGGTCAAAAGAGTAACAGAATGTCCGTTATAGTCAAAGCGTTTCCGCGTGTAAAGTTTTAAATTTTTGGTCTAAGCGGGCACGGGGTGTAACAACTTGGTATTAGAGCTTCGGTTTAAGTGAATTAGGTTTTGTTTAGGATTGCCTAGACTTAAACCACTCGTAGACGCGTTAAGTTTAAGTATAAGAAATGCGGGCAAATATTATGTAAGTTATAGGATGTGAATGTTGAGTTTTGAAATGAATTATGTGATTGCTATATGAGTAGAATGATGAGGATTTATGGATGTGTTTTATGTGATATATGACTTGATGTGTGAGTGATAGGATTACCGTGCACCTCGGGTTGTGTCGGTAATTATTACGTGATGTGGATGTAGTTGAAGATAGAAGTAATGAGTTAGAAATGGGTTATGGATTGTTTAGATTATGAGACGAAATACATGTTATGTATATTTATGCTACGTAAGTAAATGATAGTTTTGCATAGTATAGACTCAAGATTTAGTTATGTGCTTGCGTACTATAGGAAGATAATAATGGTAAGGTGTGAAAGGGACTAATGAGGTATTAGAGATGGGTTAGTGGAAAGTCAAAGTATTAGGAGCATAATTATGAACGTGTGGTAATGTTGAATGAGTGTCATAGCATAGTGTGGGGAGAAATGATATAAATATATACATAATGAGTCCGTGATGAACTTAGTAAAGTTACAAAATGAGAAAAGGGCATAGGGATTGAGTAAATGATGAAATAGAGCGAATTTCTAAAGTACTAATAGCTATAATGAGATGGGCATGTATGAGGTTATGGTATTGCCATGAAATAATTATATTACGGCTAAGGCGATTAGATGTAATTATTAATAATGAATGAATGTGATATAGTTGACGACCTATGTAAGGTCTACATGTAAAGGAAGCGAGTGAGACTAATAGAAGAGAGATAAGATACGAGAATAAAAATGTGGTGGATTAAAGACGCAAGAAAGAATGATAGGAGTGTGTATGAGATAAAGGCGTTGTCTTGAAATTATCAAATTACGGCTAAGACGATTAGCGGTAATTACTATAATAAATGCATGAGTTACGGTTGGCAATATGTGCAAAGTCTAGATGTAAATGAGTTGAGTAGACTAAAATGAAATGTAAGAATGTGAAGATGATTAATGAAGGCTAAGAATGCAAGAGGTAAAGTAAAGATGTGAAAATAACTAACGCGGATTAAGAATGTAGGATGGTAAAACACATAGAAGTATGTATTTATAATGAGCAAGTTCATATGCACTATGAGCTTGCGCTCACTAAATAAAATGGATAGGATAAGGGGTGTGTGTGTTAAAATGTTAATAGCTTGGATCTAATGCTATAATGTGAAAGTGATGAAGTGTGAATGTTAATTATCCTTCGGGATGAATGTTAAAGGTGGTATCCTTCGGGATGACCAAGTCAATGAATGATAAAGAATCCTTCGGGATGTGTTAAAGATCCTTCGGGATAAAACGTATTGCCTTCACCGGCAAAGATTGCCTACATCTTTGGCATGTGTGAAAGTCCTTTCGGGAAAAATGTTAAAGTAAAGTGGATCCAAGCTAGAAAATGGAAGAGTTTAAATAACGAGTGAAATGTAAAATGAAAATAAAATAATAAAAGTTAGATTGGGAAATAGGAGTAGTAGTGTTATATCGGGAGTACATAACCATGAGTTTATATTTCTTGATTTTCATTGATTGGGACGCCTCTCCATGTAAATGAGGAATTATAAATGAGTGGGATTATGTGTTGCCGACGTGGCACGAGTAGGGTTAGAGAAGTAGGAAGTGGAAGTTTAGAATTGGTTAGAAATTATAAAGACTAAGATAGGAGGGTTAGAATTTGACCATGACTTTTAGTTGAGACTTAGGAGAAATTTTGATGGGATGGAAGAATTGTAATGATGATATAATGTGCTTTGCGGCGTGGTGCGAAATATGATGAATGAAAATAATAGAATGTGAATGTATTAGTCGAGTGTAATTATGTAAAGTCAAATAGTATGAGTTTCTTAAGTATCAAATAGTCAAGAATGAGAGTGAAGGATAAAACAAGTGAGACGATGATGTAACGGTAATGGAACATATTAGAATGGTAAATAGTTGTAGTGAGAATGTCCCGTGTTGTGTAATAAGCTAAGTGAGAGTTGTATGGTTATAGAAGTAAGCGGGAAGTAATGTGGATTAAGGTCATGTGATGTGTTATAGTATGCATAGAGTTGCAAGATCATTTAGACCGTTGCAACTAAATAACTAAGAATTGAGGTGCTAGGAATGAGAATTATAATGTGACGAGGTTATGGTTAGCAAGGAACGATAGATTTCGGGCACGAACTCTAAATAAGGGGGGTAGAATTGTTAGACACGTATCCTGGTTAAAATAGGTCCCACCCTAGATGGAATTTGCTAAAGACCTAATGTGATTGGTTGGTCAACAAAGTTACGTGAAAGTCAAACCCGATAGTCAAGTGATAGTCAAAATAAGTGTTATAAAGTGATGGAAAGTATTATGTGCCACAAATAGATAGGAAATGGACCTAAGGGGTTAGAGTTGTAATAGATTAAATGTGTTATAAGTTAGTTGTGACCAAAATAGAAGGAATGAGACTTGAGGGGCCATTCTTGCCATTAGGCCAAACTTGTACAAGTAAATATCTTGAGTTGGAGGATTCTAGCATTTTCCAGGAGATGTGAGTGAGTGTGTCGGTGTTGGAGAGCAAAAGAGGAGGGAAAACCAAGTCTTGATGATTAAGGAAGAAGATGATGGAGATACAATGCTTATAGTCTTCCCTAGCATAATCCACTCCAAGTAAGTATTATAATCTAGTAGTTAATGATGATTATTGAGGTGAAGGTTTATGGATTAAGTGGGTTTTGATCACATGATCATGGGATGATCATGTGATGACATAGAAAAGATGATGGGTAAGTTAAATGGGTTTTATAACCCTTGATTATGATATGTTGTGATAATAAGTTTTGATGATGGTTATGGTTAGGAAGTAATGAAGAAGATGATGATGGCTAGTGAGGATGATGATGATGGTGGTGAAATAATGATATGACAGATTAGCTTGGATATGAGGTAAGTAACTCTCCCTAAAACTTGTATTATATGTGTATTTATCATGTATGTATTGTGGTTGTGTAAGAATATAGGAGTTGGACTTAGAATGGTTATAAGCTAAGTATGGATGGCTAGTGGTTTGTGGCTAAGGGTATGTAGCTTGTTGGATTTGGACTATTTAAGGTATGTGGTTGGTTACGGTTGTTGTGATTGATAATAGTTATGATATGAGAATATGTGGGATACGGTTTGGATGTTGTAGATTAGAAGCCTTTATGATGGTTATGATGCTTATGTGAAAGTATGTGTATGATATATGTTTTATGTTGGGTTACTTACTAAGCGTAAGCTTATTCTTTTAGTTGTCAATGTTTTGTAGGCTTATGCGCGACAGAAGGAAGTTTCATGGATTATAGCATAAGGATTTGGAAGTGAATTCGGAAGATAATAAGTAGTAGGAGCTAGGTAGAATACCGAGCTAGGTAGAATACCGAGCTCGAGACAAGGTTTTACCCCCGAGAGTCTTTCTTTTAGTTTGTATAATGTGTGTTGAGGTCGTCGTAAAGTTTGGGAGTCTAACTATGAGTCAAAGTGTAGTTGATGTGTTTATGTATAAAGTTAAAGGGGCTTTTGGTTTAGTTGTAAATCTACCCATTTTGGTTAGTGAACGGGTCAAGTGTTGTTGGAACGTGTTTGATATGTTAAATAAATGAAGTTAGTCAAGTTTGGTGTAAAATGGAAGTCGTATGGGTTGTTTGTAGTGAAAATGGGTCAAACGGGTTATTTGCATAACCCGTCTATTTTGTAAGTACCATTTCAGGATGTCAAATGGTGGATGTTTTTGTATGAAAATGATTTTAACGATATAAGAAGTAAATATGGAAAGTTTAGTTAATTGTCGGGTCATAGAAGTCGTTTTCCGGAAAATGGGTCAAAATGTGTAAGTGAAGGAAAAATGGGGTATTTTAGATGTAAAAAGGGGTAAATTAGACTAATTCCCCAGTTTTTAAAGTGAAGGAAAAATGGGGTATTTTAGATGTAAAAATGGGTAAATTGGACTAATACCCCAGTTTTTAAAGTGAAGGAAAAATGGGGTATTTTAGATTAGGGATAATTACCAAAATGTCCCAGTTGCCCTGGTGCGTTGCTTATTCGACCCGCTCACAGTAAATTCTTATACTAGATCAGGGCAACTTGTCCGACCAATTATAGGTTGCCACGTGTTCGACCAAATAGTGATAATACTGTTGGTGTTTTTTGGGCAACTTATCATTTTTTGGGCAACCAATATGGGTATTTTGGTCATTTTATACTTACTCTACTCTTACTGATTAAACCAACTAATATAAATCTCACAGCCCTCTCCTCTCACAACTCACACCACCACAACCACCCAAAAACCCGTTGCCACCACCATCCGACGCCACCACCACCTGACGCCACCTCCACCGGACTCCACGAACACTGAACATCCGTGTAATTTTCATTTCTGATTAAAAGCGCGGTAAAACCCTAACATCACTTTTTTTTCCGGCGATTGAACCTCACTCTCCGGTGGTCACCGTCCGCCGCTCATCGGTATACTTTTCATTTCTGATTTTGTAAATTTTCATTTCATTTGAATTTTATTTTGATTGATTTTGTTATAATTAATTAATAATGCTTTTAAAAAAAGAAATCCAAAAAGTGTGCATTTTGATACAGTTTTACAAATGGTTTACAGATCTTGAAGCAACAATGAAATCAGAGGTTAGTATTATGTTCTCTTTGCCGTTTTATCGCCTTGTTTGTCTTTATGCTACCTCTGGCTACCTCTTGGTGTAATGCACATTCACTTATGATTGACCAATTTGACTTTTCACAGGTGCCTATTGATGTTTTCAAAGGAATTACAGATGAAGATGCTGCCAAGGTTGTAGATGGTCTTGCTCCTAAGGTAGCTGACAGAGACGCTTCAATAGAACAAGTGAAGAAGTTGTATAACCTTTTCCGTGAGTCTGATTGTACACAGTTGGAGGTGAGTTTAGGCTTGTCGCTCAATATTGGCATAAAGTTTGAGAAATCAGCACATTTCAGTATGCTGCCTTGGTTTATTCACGGGTAGGGCTGCTAAAAACTGCCAAATCGATGTTGATCTTTTTCGGTTCCGGTTATTTGGTTATTCTCATTTCATGGATAGGTTTAGATATGGTAATTATAGCAAAAAGTGGTTGAGCAAATTATATAGATATCTTTTATATTACAAATAAGGTTTTTCCTATTGCTGTCACAAAATTGTCTTCTTGATGGACTAGATTAAATCCAGGCCGTTATATATGATTCGAGTTCAAACTTTTTTTTTCTTGGTCCAGAAGCTCCCATTGAATTTGGTTAGTCTTTGGTTAGTTGATTTATTAAAATATCAGTTTCTTTTGGAAGAGGGAGTTGATCATTGAGTTTTGTTATTGAACTGATACATGTATAGGTTCTTCCTCTTTTGCCTATAGTGGGTTACCTCTAAAGTCCAACCAGACTGCAGGTTATCTGCAACCCTATGTTTAAAAAAGCGCCTAAGGCGTGGGGCGAGCCGAGGCAGTAAGGTCATCGCATCAGGACCCTTGATGCGCAGCCATTACAAAAGGCGAGTCCATCAGATGACAAAGTGAAAGCAATTTTGGTAAACATTTTTGGAGGAATAATGAAATGTGATGTGATTGCTAGTGGGATTGTCAACGCTGCTAAACATGTGAGTCCATCAAATTTAGCGCAATTGCATTGTCTTTAAATGCAATCCAACTTCCTAACACTTGTTTGCTCCTACTTTTCCACTACACTATTTAGTAGTTTCTCTGTGATTTGTCATACCTATTTACGTAGTGATGTCACCAACCATAGGAGAATAATTTTAGTAGATGGCAAAATGCCGGGTTAGGTATGTTGAGTAACAGGTCAAAGCGAGTTAAAACGGCTTTTATCCAAAACTTTCACATTAGTACTAGTCAAAACGACTTTTATCCAAAACTTTTACATTCCTAACACCCAGGGGCGGATCTAGCTTGAAGACAGGTTATGCACGTGCATACCCTGTGTAGATCTATAGTCGTGTAAAAAAAGTTGGTTTTTTTCGAATGTGACTATAAAATACACTATGTGTTGGGAAATATAATTTGATGATTACAAAACTATAGGGACTAAATGTTAAATTAGTTAGCTTTCTTTGTAAGCTAGGTTTTTCTTGTAAACCCTATTTATAAAGGGTGTTAGGGCGGCAGTATTGAATCATAGAAAAAATGTAGATCTCTCCAATGAGAGTCGAGTAGCAAACGTGTGATTGTACACGTTAATTTGTTTGTAGTTGTTAGTTTATTTTATTTTCTATTCAATAAAAATGGCGCCGTTCGTTTAAATAAATTCAACCTTGTTAAACATCATTGATCGTTCTTAATTCCGCTGTGCATATCAATGGTGTTTGTAAAACACATCCTAGATGGGGTTAAAGATTCTCTACAAGTGGTATCAGAGAGGGTTGCTCTCGATATCTAGGATCTACAAGGTTGTTGCTGTTGGTGATGGAGCAGAAAAAGAGCAGATCTGGTGTTTATGAGGTAATCGTATTTATTTTTTTGTATCGATAAGAGTAGATCTGATGATCTGATTGGCTGATATCTCGTACTCAAAATTAATTTGATTGATGCACGTGAATAAAACTTTATTGAATTTCAAAGTGGGTTGGTGAGAATTTAGTATTCTCGTACTGTTTTCTCGTACTCAAATTAATGGGTTTTACTGTTATCAATTGGAGATATCATTGTGGGGCTAAATTGTTGGGGCTGTTATACGCTGACACCCCCACTAGGGGGTGTGTTGACTTTTTGCTGCTGCCTCCGCTTGTACTGTCTATTTTGTCGGATTGTACATTCTCTAAAAGTAGGGGGCCCACCCACTAGGGGGTGTTACCATAATACAACCCAAATTGTTGAATTAATTGGTGATTGGATGCTACTGTTGTTGACCATCTATGTGTCAGTTTATGGGACTGTTATTAATTGGTCAATGGTATATCAGTTTGTCACTTATGGATTTGTTTTGTGATTTATTGGTGACCTCGTACTAACAATTAATTGGTCGAATATGTGGAGCTGTGCGACGTGTGAAGAATTGCTACTGATATTTATTATTTATTCAAATCGATATGTGGGGCTGTTTTGTCGCATGTGGGTAGTTAATCCTTGTCGCATGTGAATCGTTTGTGGGGTTGGACAAGCATATGGGATTGAATTGCATGTGGGACAGTATGGATGGTGATTAATTCTGTTCGTTAATACTATTTTCAATTAAGTCTGGTCGCTTGTGATTAATTCTGCTCAGTGATCATTAATTCTGGTCGGTGCTAGTTAAGTCTGCTCATCTAAGGTTAATTCTGCTCACTTCATTATTAATTCTGGTTGACCACAAAGTTAATTCTGCTCTCATTTATGTTAATACTGCTGGTCTTCGGAGTTAATACTACTTGATTTTCGGTTAGTACTGCTGGCTCAAGATGAATCGCGAACAGAATGGTTTATTTTTATGGCTTGTTTTGGTGATTATTTGAAGAAGAAAAGTGAATATGGTTTATTTGATGTTGTAGTTGAGTTTCACAGGTGCGTGTTCTTATCATATCTCATGGTGTGGAGATAACTTGTTTGGACGTTAATGCGGTGACAAAGACTTGATGAATCTAGCAAAGTGTTTGATCTATTTAGGGTACCTGCAATGCGCTTAATGCTCACATTTGCTATCACTTTAAGGAGTTACGTTGTAGTGCTTAGTGTCTCATATAGTTGAGGATTTATCAAGAGGTCCTGGTAGCCTACTTCTAGGGATAAGTTTGTAGTCACATGGATAGTGCAAGATATAAGACGCAAGTTTGGGAAATTCAACTTCTTCATCAAGTTCGTTGTACTCGGTTTTCTTCATCAGTAATCAGTTCATAGAGCCTATGGAGTTCGTGATTCAAGAGATGGTTATCGGTTTCAGGGGAAGCGTGTTTAACCATCTACATGCACCACTTAAGGGGAAGCGTTTTGATTCAAGTTGCATAGAAGACCCCTATTCGATGATTACAAAAAGGGGAAGATGATTGATGATTTGTCATTATTCAAGTGGCGATGTCTGTGAGATTCGGTCGTCATTTGTTATTTGTCGTTATTCACTTGTACATGAGATTTGCATGTGGTGAACCGGAGGCAACTGATTCGATTATCTTATTACTGATAGATTGGTTTGCAGCTTATTATATGTGGTGACATGTTCAAGAAGACCTCAAGGAAGCTTTGAAGAGATAGTTTTGTAATATCAAATAGGGGAAGATTGTTGGGAAATATAATTTGATGATTACAAAACTATAGGGACTAAATGTTAAATTAGTTAGCTTTCTTTGTAAGCTAGGTTTTTCTTGTAAACCCTATTTATAAAGGGTGTTAGGGCGGTAGTATTGAATCATAGAAAAAATGTAGATCTCTCCAATGAGAGTCGAGTAGCAAACGTGTGATTGTACACGTTAATTTGTTTGTAGTTGTTAGTTTATTTTATTTTCTATTCAATAAAAATGGCGCCGTTCGTTTAAATAAATTCAACCTTGTTAAACATCATTGATCGTTCTTAATTCCGCTGTGCATATCAATGGTGTTTGTAAAACACATCCTAGATGGGGTTAAATATTCTCTACACTATGAATCTATGAGTGCACACCCTCTAGATCGGTGGAAAATTATTAGTGCATACCTTAATCTAGCTCAACATTGTTTGAAAGAAGAAAAAAGAAAAAAAAAACTGTAATTTTGTGGCAAGAAGTGTGACAGACGGCGGTGTTGAAGAAGAAGAGTCAAATAAGATGATACAAGTCAAATGGTCAATGAGATTTATTATACTCTGGCCCAGTTTCCCAAGTGGAGATTATCGTTCTAATTTTTCCGTGACTACATAGTAAACAGTCAACTTAACCAACCTTATTTTTCAGGTGGATGAAACTCTTGATTTGTTCAACGAGTTACAAATGCAGCACCAAGTAGTGGCAACAAAGACTAAAACCCTTCATGATGCGTGCGACAGAATGGTGGGTATTGTTTGTTTTCTCCTTAAATTTATGTGATCAATTATAGTTTTTTCTCTAGTTAAATGGCAAGTTTGTGTATCACCAGTGTTTCTATATTGCAGGTAATAGAGAAGCAAAGATTAATCGAGTTTGCAGATTCCCTTCGCAGTAAGCTCAATTATTTTGATGAATTAGAAAATGTAATTCTGAGTTTTACGAATAACTGTGTGCTTCTTGTAAGATGTCTGAATCTTATTATGCAATGTGGGCCCTTAAAAAGTGCTTTCAAATTCTTAGGCTGCTTTAATAAACAATTAATTTATGCCTAAGTCAACTAGTTCCTACCAAAGTTTTTTTAAATGAGTCTTCATCTATACACGTGGCCAAGGACACAGGTTTCGCTCATACTCTGTATTGCAAGTTGCCACCAGCTTTTATTCTTCAAATACAAGTGTTGCAAGCGAAAACTTTCTTCCACAACTTAAAAAGCTTGACAAGTGCATCTCGTAAGTAAATTGCTCTTACTAGTTCTTCTAATGGATAGTAACATATTAACTTTTACATCCCGTAAGATCGCTGAACTTCCCTCCCATCACATTAATTTGTTTAACTTGGTTCCTGATTACTATTCTTATTCAATAATGCATTGATCTTTCTGGTATCTATACCGTACTAGTTCTATACCGTATTACTATTCTTATTCAAACAAGTAGGACTCACTTGCAACCACATTTTCTTCGTTAGCTTAAATTTATACTGTATTAGTTGGACTTAGAGCTGACGGGTTTCTTTTTGTTTTTTTTATTATTCTCAGTAGATTCCAGAATTGAAGCATTATACCCATGGCGTCCCAATTGTTCTTGTTGGAACAAAACTTGGTGAGCTATACCACAGAAAATTATTAATCTACCATCAAAATGTTCTTTTGTGCACTCGTAATTAACGGATTTGAATCTTTAATGAATTGTAGATCTTCGGGATGACAAGCAGTTCTTTGTAGACCATCCTGGTGCAACCCCCATCACTACTGCCCAGGTGCTTATCTCGTACCCAAATCACTACAACGAAAAAAGCTTAAAAAACATTCAATTGCAGGACATCTAGTATCATGTCTTTTTTCACAGGGTGATCAGTTGAAGAAGACAATCGGAGCTCTTGAGTACATTGATTGTTGTTCAAAAACACAGCTGGTAAGTTTTAAATTACTTTGATTGATTAGGGGTTTAGTCTATGGTGCTGCTGGTGCAGCTTTGACCCGTTTACTTGTGAATGGGTCGGTTGGGTTTCATTTGATCTCAGTCGAGTCAAATTGGCAAATTGAAAATTTTAACTACAAGGGAAATAAGTGAAATTTTTTCATTATCCATATGGCCTTCTTAAAATTTACATAATTACAAAAAAATCTATTATATATTGGGAAAATAAGCTTTCGGGTCAACCACTCAACCCGACCCTGCCATTTTTAACTTTTTAACCTGAACCCGATCTGCACATCTACCTCGAGGGATTTTCTTATGCTAAATAGAGACTGGTTGTTTTTCCCAGAATGTGAAGCAGGTTTTTGATGCTGCCATTAAAGTCGTTCTTGCACCACCAAAGTCAAAGAAAAAGAAAGGAAAGGCTCAAAAGGCTTGCTCAATATTGTGATCAAGATCAAAATAAACAAAACTAGCTGTATTTCAATGTTCTTCTACCGTGAAGCTGTCTTGGATTCATTTCTCATATGTTTGTTAAATTGTATTTTGATCTTTTAAGTACTCGAATATCGTAATGTACTAATCGTGTAGTTTGGCCAAGAATTCGTAATTACATTGCTTGTTTTCTTTTCTTGCTGGTTCATTCTAGTTATTTTAACTCCAAGTTCTTGTTGGCTTTCAATGATCCTCTCTGTTTTCAAGACTTTACATGTATTTTTTGGGCAACTTTTGTATTTTTTGGGCAACTGGGAGACACTTGTATTTTTTTTGGAAACTTTTGTATTTTTTGGAAAAGTTGCCCAAAAAATACAAAACAAATAAATATTGCGTACTCCAAGTTTTGCTTTCTTGCTTTCCACTGTCCAACGTCCAAAATCACCATGCAAATATTTGACTTTGACATTGCATGAAACCACATCATATCTCAACAGCATAAACCAATAACCATGAGCAGCAGGAAAATCACAAAGGGCAGCAGTAGTGTCTCATATGTCGAGCAGTAGAATCAAAGAACTCGCAAGCAGTAGTAAAAATACCCGAGCAGCAGTACTAAGGTTAGCAGCATGATGCTAAGGTTAGCAGCAGAATGACATACCCTCGACCAGAACACACAGAACTCGAATATGTTTGCCTTGTTTAGACTTTCCAAAACATGCTTCTATTGAAACCAAATCAGCTCTGATTGCACCACAATAGAGATGGTTATAAAGGCAAGTGATACTACTTAAAGTCTCCAGATTAGTGCTCTTTGGCAGAATTTAAATGAGACCACCAGCTACGTAAGCGCAAGCCACTATATCTACCCCAAAACAAACTTAAATTGAATTTTAGCTCGAGAACCAGAATTCGATCAAACAAGTATTCACATTTTGCATCAATCTATACTTATTTCAAGCAGATATCAATAGACAAAATAATAACACAAAATAAATTTCAAGAAACAAAATTCATTCAAAAGAAGGCACAAGCACAATAACAAGTAATAGTGTGGAACGGTTTTATTCGATTGAGATATTTATATATTGAATGTGTTTAGCATGCGGAATCTACTACAACACACTTAAAAGAACACAAGGTGGTGAGTTTATGTAAACGTGAGAATGCAATGAGCAAAGAACACAACTTTGGTTTAACACAAAATGATTCAATATTATTGATGAAATAATACGGATGATCTAAATATCACCGGGATTACAAAGTAATCTTGAATCTAAGATTGTAAAAGGATTTGTGATTTGAAGTAACTAAGTTACTTGAGAGATAGTTTGGTTTAGGTTATTGGTTGTCAAAGATGCATGCATGAAGTGGTGACTAAGATATCCTTTTATAAGATAAGGATATCTTATTACAAGATTGTCAAGTGGTTGAATATAAAACTATACTTTGACTATATTGGCGCCTACAATTAAATACAACTACCAATGTACAACTCTGCCATATTCTTCTGTGAACCACAGAGGACTAAATCACTTCTACATAACGTATAACAATGTACAAAGACTAATAATTCAACTAAATATCTATTACAAAATATCTAATCGACTTGACATAAGCTTGGCAGGCTCTTCATCAGCTAGCAGTACCTTCTACCCAGAAGGTACTGGTAGAACATCTTCGTACTCTTCAAAAATCAACTAGCAGGCTCTTTAACATCTTTGGCAGGCTCTTTGACTTGAACATTTTATTCCCAACAATCCTCCCCTAAACTTGTTATTTCCATTAAAATACACAAGTTTCTGATGAATAAAATACATACCTTGAGGATTTGAGAGAACTCTTCCAAAAACCTTCACTCTCTGTTCTTCCTTTTTCTTTCATATTGCTCAGATATGCTCCTCAGCAAACTCTGAACAATTTCTGAGTTCTCATCATCTTTGTCACACCTTAATCTCTTGGAGATCATGGTTTTAAGCACTTCATAACTAAGTGGATACTCTTTTTCAGCCAACATAAAGAGTTCTATCCCACTCTGTGTGAAAAGGTGATGAATATTGCTATGGCTTAGAAATTCCCAAGTTGTTGAAGGATCATAATAGGGAAATTTCCAATGAACATCTTTGGGATCAGGATCAAACATCCTATTGAATTCTACCCAAAGTTCTTGTTCCTTAGCATCTGTACTAGAAGTTGTGTCTAGTCTAATCTGCACTAGATTCCACAATTCTTCCAAGTCTGCTCTGTCACATGCTCTAACTAAATTTTCAAAATTCTTGAAGATAGCAAACTGACCCCCAACCCTTGTTATTTTCCATGATTTTCCTAATCTATCATGGTTGATCTCCTAATCAATAATAGGTCTTCTACAGCAAATTGGATCAGCATGTATGATAGTAGGCAAAGTAATCAACATTTTACTTACTTGCTCTGAGTCAAATTTTGCTACTTCTTTCTTCTGAGCATCCTTCTTCTTCATTGAGGGGTGTACATCAGATGGAACTTTATAGTAAAGACTCTTGTAGGCTTGTAGATACAGGAAGAAGATTTCATCGGCAGATTTCTTCTTTAGTTGATAGTCAGTCCAATTTGCCTGACCTTTCAAAAACCTTTTCATAAAAATCACCTGATCTTTCTGAGCTTTCCCTACCTTAAAACCTCTCTTCTGACTTTCCTTTATCTTCTCAAAAATGTCAGCCAAAGCTGCTTCTTTATACTTCTTGTTGATGAATGATTCAAGTGCTTCTGTTTTCTCATCAGAATTGAGATTCTTGTCATTTACTATAATTGCTGCTTGACCTTTCACAATTGGATCATTATTGATAATCCATAGCATCTGTGCATCAAAGGTTTCTTGAGCAATTTGAGTATCAAGAAGAGTCTGAGCAGCATCTTCAGCATCTTTCTGTTCTTTCATTACTGCAAGCATTCTTGAGGCTTCAAGTGCTTTTAGCTCTTCTTCATGAACCCTTTTGGCTTCTTCTTCTCCTAAAGCCATTTGAATTTGCTGAGTTCTTTTCAACTTCTTGGACTTTGGCTCATCTTCAATCATAATGCCTTTGCCCTTATCCTTTGGAGTTGGTGCTTGTGATGGAGCAGAAGATTGCTCATCAGCAGCAAAAATCCTCCCCTGAACAAACAAATTCCCTTGAGGCTCTAAATCCCTCTTTCTCTTGTACACTTTCTCAGCAGACCCTTTGTACCCCATAGCCAATAGCCTTTCTATCCTAGCAGGCTCTTCTTCTGGCCTAGCAGGCTCTTGCCCTGCTCCAACAGGCTCTTCATCATAAACTTGAGTTCCATCATGGAATTCAAATTGAGCCTCTTCCTCATCTTCAGAACTATCCTTCCTCCCCTTTTTGGAAGAGTGACCTATCCTATCAGCATCTGACTGTGAAGAACTAGATAAAACAACCTTTGCAGACTTTTTACCCTTTAGCTTCTTCACTTCACCCTCCAATCTCTTTACCCTCTTTACTAGTTTGATGTTGATCTCAGAAAACTTCTTGCTTTGACTTTTAAGAGCATCTTCTAAGAACTTCACCTTGTCTTTCAGTTCTTGCATTGTCTGAGGTGATTGGGTTTGTGATACATGATGTGATGATGTTGGTGGTGTTGCTGATGGTACTGGAGATGGTATTGGTGATGTTTGATGTGTTGGGGAAATGTAACCATGTGAAGAACTAGATGATGGTGTATCAGCTGATGGTGTTGGTTCTTCTGGATGTTGTGGTAACATTTCATCAAAAAGTGGTATTTCTTCCCCTCTAAAACCAATTCTCATATTTGAAAATACTTTGTGAGAAAGTTTTGGTGTGTCATAAATTGAGTCTGTGGGAAGTAACAAATGTTTTAATTTTGCAATGATGCACCCAATAAATCTTGGATACATCAAAAACTTTGTTTCACTTTTCACATTTTTAATCAATCCTTCAAAAATAAGTTTAGAAAAATTGTATTTTCTGTTTGTAGCTAAGCAAATGAGAGCAGAAGCCATGTTTCCACTAAATTGCTCCCAAGAGGTTTTCTTCTGGCTCAAACAGTGAAGGATTGTGTGAATAAAAAATCTCCATTGTGGAGTAAGATGCTTTTTCAGAAAAGTGAGTTTGTTAGACTCAGCATGATACCCCATTCTTTGTAAATTTTCAAAAATTTCAGTATCTGGTAACTGACTAATACCATCAGAATCATCCAAATGAAGATGTCTTCTTATGGATGACTCAGTAAGAGTCAAATGTTTACCATCCACTTTGGCCTTAATTCTTTGTTCCCCATTTTCAGAAGTTTTAATTTTAGCAGATTTCCAAAATTGTAAAATTTGTGTTTCATAAATAGTGGGATTGACAAGCAAAGCAAACCTGATGTAGGAGTTGTTTAAAAAGTCCACTACTTGATGAAATGAGGCATTATCCTCTGACTTCTCCAAAAATGCTAACTGATTGTGACGTTGGACAAAATCTAGAACAACTGTGGAAGCCATAATGAAAATTTTGAATATGATGGTGGGATTTGTTGGTAGTACTGGTAGAAGATGAAAGGTGTATGTGAATTATGATAATGACTGATGAAAGAAGATATGAGAGAATTACTTTTAACCGACAATAAGAAAGATTATAATAAGTAAATGTATAGGCGGTTAAAAAGATCTTTTATATGTGAAATATAATATAATATAATCATCAGTAATTTACATAACTACCCCAACGGCTAATTTTAACTACCAGGCCTAATGGCTAAAACTTTTTCTGACAGGCTCAACGGCTATATAGCAGTACCTTTTTATACTAGCAGTACCAATTTTGAACTACCAGTACCTTTGAAAGTTTTATAGAAATCCCTTATAGTTTTCAGCAAACTACCAGCTTTCAACGGATTTGAGTTGTCTTTACCAAAAGCCGTTTGTTTAAGGACTAGCTAACTATTTACAATTAAGTATGGTTAGTTAACAACCATATAGTTTTTGGTAAACTATCAACCGTCAACGGATTTGATTTGTCTTTACCAAAAGCCGTTTGCTTAAGGACTAGCCAACTCTTGAGTTTGTAAAAACTTGGTGAGTGGAATACCAAAAGCCATGATGACCCAAAGATGGTGCAATTTCCTTGGATGGAGGAAATTTAAAAGGCAATGATGCTGTGTATCTTGGATGATTGGTTCAACAAGTGAAATCATCTAATGTTATGCCTTTGAGTTGAAACTTTCCTTAGTTTGATCTAGATAGAACTTTCTCCTTGAGAGATGCTTCATCCCTTCTAGATATGTGATCTAACTTTCTCTTTTTCAACTTTGCATCATCTTGTATGCTCTTGTCTTTCCTTTCATTAATTGGTTTTTCTTCCATTCTGGGCTATCAATTCCTCCCCTGAGATTGTTATCTCTCCTGAAATGAATATAACTTTTGTTGCTCCTTTCTGTTTGGAAGAACTCTTGTTTTGTTATCAACCTGAAATGTGTTAGTTGCAAACCAAAAGAACAAAGTGCAAAGCACTTGATCTAAAGTATTTTAAACATTCAAGCCTTTATATGAACAAAACATAGCAATTTTATATCAGCAGGACCAATTATGAATTAACAGGACCTTTTGACTAACTAGCAGTATCATGTTTAAAATCCAATACCAGTTAATTTTATGAACAAAAACATATGATTTTCAAAGATTTATCATTCCAATACCTCCTACAAGATATTTGAATCTACCTAAATCAAAAGCTTTGGTGAGAAGGTCTGCATAATTCTTTTCAGAATCAATTTTAACTACTTGAATTAACCTCTTCTCATTGCAATCCCTTATGAAATGGTTTCTGATTTCAATATGTTTTGTTTTTTAGTGTTGAACTAGGTTTTTAATGATACAAATAGTACTGCTATTGTCAATATAAATAATGGTGTTAAGAAAATTGTACCCATAGTCAAGCATTTGATTTTGGATCCAAAGAACTTGCCCACAACAACTTGTACCAGCAACATATTCTGCTTCAGTTGTAGAATTGGCCACCATTGTTTGTTTCTTGCATTGCCAAGAGATTAGTCTGCAACCAAGAAATTGACATCCACCAGTTGTGGATTTTCTGTCTAGAGTTGCACCAGCATAGTCACTATCCGAATAAGCCACCAATTCAAAAGATGATTCTCTTGGATACCAAAGACCCAACCTAGGTTGACCCTTAAGATATCTAAAGATTCTTTTGACTGCTGTGAGATGAGAGATTTTGGGATGTATTTGAAACCTTGCACACACACATACTGAGAACATGATGTCTGGTCTTGATGATGTAAGATACATCAAGGACCCAATCATAGATCTATAATTGTGCAAATCCATATCTTCTCCTTCAGCATCCTTGAGTAGCCCTTTGTCTGGATCCATTGGTGTACTTGCAACCTTAGAATCAGCAAAATTAAATTTCCTTAGGATCTCTGCTACATACTTATCTTGGCTGATAAATATGCCTTCTTTGGATT